>APFE031331619.1:0-11954 GCA_000404065.3 Pinus taeda | reverse complement strand
AGAGAGATACATTGTATATTGGGAGATTCATCCTTGAAAAGTGAATGCTTGAGAAACATACTGGCTAGACCCTCTGAGAAGGCTTACAACGTAAAGACTTGGTTGTAAGCTTGCTCTTGATTCATTATTAGTACAATCAATGATGTTTTCCTGTGTCTTGTATGTAATTTACTTGATAGCTCATGACTTCTTGACTTTATGAGTAAATAGATCATTCTTGTTTCCTGGTTACGTGCTTTGTTGTTTTTCCTTTGTGTTGTTTCAGGTTAAAACACTCATTGAGGAGAAGGAAGTGGAAGCTGTAGCAGTGGAACAGAACTTCATTGACCACCGGTTTGAGGTAGGCCCCCAACGATGACTGTTTAAGGAAATCAATTGTTGATCTGTCTTTGCTGTGACTAGACGAACTTTAGGGCTAGAGGGGTTGCCTCTATCCGTAGAGGGAACACTTTACTGCATCACAGTGGGAACCTGGTTTTTTCGGAGGAGAACAGTAACGTCAAGACAATGGTTGTAATCTCTTCTTGATTTAATATATATGCAACTATCGATTGATTTCTACATAGTGTGTCATCTCACATCTTTGTGGCTTAATGTTTCTTGACTTTTCAAGTAGGTTGAATTAAAATTTTTCTATTGTCACGGTTGTTGTTTGTTTTTGTTTACTTGTTTCAGGTGTTCGAAGAAGGAAACGGGAGATAGCTGGAGTGAGCAAGAAAGTTCATCACCAAACGGGATAAGCATACTAAGAGGTAGGCTCTCTTAATTGATTTTAACCTAAGAAATCTTCTATAGAATGTCTTGTTAGTGGCTAGACCTACTATCGAGCTAGAGGAATTATTTGTGTCCGCAAATATAATTTTACTTCACCAAAAATTAGCAAATCCACTGGGGAACTACCTCTCGTAATGGAACTACCTCAAGAGATCAGACCTTCTCCCATGAGAAGAGGAACCATCGCCCATCCATTCATGCTATATAAAACTCCATTTTTCCCAAGCACATGATAGTGTTAATGTTGGTGTGCTAGTGCTAATGAAGTATGGAGTAAATAGCAAGTTATTCATAATTGTAGCTCTCTAGTTGTGTGTGAGGGAGAAGTGTGAATTTGGTTTAGTGTGAAGCCTAAAAGGAGGAGCCTTAACTGACATCCTCAACTCCATCTAGCTCAACCATTTACCAGACTTCTGTTACAAAGCTTCTAGAGCTGGAAGCTTCGGCTCCTTATTTAAAAATCTTTCTAAAAGAGGATCGACGTGACTAAAACAAAACTCAGTCACTCTAGTCAGTGCTAGGGATAGTGTTAATCCCTACATATCAGCCCGAGGAGGACAAGGGTCATTAGCACTAGTCTTGTAAAATAGGAAAAGCAAAAGATTTTTGGGAAATGATGCAAAAGGGAATTGTTCTTCTTGTGAAGAGGGACACAATGGGCATTTCTTCATTAAGGAGAAGTATGTAGGGTTCACTGTAGAGGTACTCTAGGATCACGAAATGGGGAGTACAAGGACAGTGACAAAATTCCATGTAACATGAGTGGATCACCTTTTGCGGATTGATAATAGCGAAGAGCCTACAAGTATTGATGAAGGCCTTCGTGATGCACAACTCTTTGTTGTGCACGTTATAAATGAACAATTTGGATACAAAATTCAATTATTGTCTACAGGTACAACTCTTGAAGGGTATACGTCATAGAGGAAGAGAGAATTGATGGTCAGGGATGTAGATTTTTCTGTTATTGTAGGGAACTTATATAAAATGTGATTGGATGAAATTCTACACAGGTATGTACCAGTTTATGAATGACAAAGTACCCTTGCTGAAGCACATGGAGGAGTGTTTGGGGGACATTATGTTGGAAGAGAAATTGCACAGAAGATCCTACGAGTTGGGTTATCATGGCCAACTTAGCACAAGGATTCCAAGGAATATTTTAGGGTTTGCGATGTCTATCAGAGAACCAGGAGGCCATCTTACAGGGATGAATTGCCTGTGAAACTGCAAGTCTCGCTACAGGAATTTGACAAATGGGCAATAGATTTTGTAGGACCTATTCAGCCACCAAGAAAGAATACAGGAGCACAATACATCATCACGATGTCAGAATACTTGACCAGGTGGGTCGAGGTGTAGCCCATGATGGATTGCAATGCGGATACAGCTACGAAGTTCAAATTTGAATACCTTTTGTCTATGTTTTGTTGTCCTAAGATTTTCATGAGTGATAGGGGTTCGCATTTCCTGAATGAAATGATTACTACTCTACTTGAAGAATTCCAGATGTATCATTAGAAAATCATGTCATATCATCCTCAAGAAAATGGCATAGTCAAATCCTTTAATAAAATCTTGGAGAATGATTTGATCAAGATCTATAATGAAAATAGAAACATTTGGGATGTGCGCATACCAGTTTTCCTTTGGGCATATAGAACTACTTGTAAGAAGTTGACTAGACAAACACCATTGAGGCTGGTTTATGGAAAAGAGCTGGTGATGTCAATGGAGTACATTGTGCCCAATTTAAGGATTTTTGCAATCACATAGATGGTAGATCAGGATATGATCGAAGAACACCTCACACAGATACTTGAATTAGAATAAGATCGCTTCCTAGCGGGTTTTCTTCAGCAGGTGAAGAAGGCTCAAGAAAAGGCATGGCATGATCAGCACATTAAGCATAGCACCTTTAAAAATGGAGATTTGGTACTAATGTATGATAGAAAATTTAAAAATATTCCAAGAAATTTTCAGATGCATTGTGTGGGGCCATACATCGTCAAGGATATTACAGATGCAGGTGCAGTTTAGCTCGTGAAGCGGAATGGGCAGGTATTACAAGGAAAAATCAATGAGACCTAGTTGACGCTATATAGGGATGATCCCACCCCTACGTAATGAATATATGGATGTAGGACAGTATTAGTACTTTATGAAGTTACAAGGAAGCGTGGGACTATAAACTACGCTTCTAGAAGGATAGTTTGGTGAAGCGAATAGGCCTCGTGACAATTAGTGGAAAGGCGTAGACGGGAGTTGCAATGAAGGAGTTGTGCTAGCATGGTGGGTCCTGTGCATCCTGGGGAGAAAGTAACCGTTGGAAACACTATAGGTGATTGGATGCCTATTTTTCCATTAAAGGGAGCAGGGCGAGAGAATTTAAGGAGCATATCTTTGAAACTATGCCACCAAAAGAGCATTAATAATGGAGATCAAGAAGGAACATATGGATTTGAATTCAAAATGGGCTATAAAGACATCATCCCACTCCACATTCGAACACTTTTCTTCCAAAGGAATTGTCTTGAGATTTTGGACTTAGTTTGCACCAAAACGGTTGTTGCATGTCTAGACGAGAAGAAATATAGAAGAATTTTTTGCAGCAAGGATTTAAGTTTAAGGAGGGTTTACCTGAGTGGCAGAAGGAAATATTCTATGAGAGAATGAGTGCAACACAAAAAGTACCTACCATAGTGCCTCGGTCACAGAGGCCTAAATCCACTGCCTCTATGGTAGGAGAGAAGAAGCAAAATAAGCCTCAGCAAGTGTTGGTGCATAAATCACTGCGCAAAAATCCAACAAAGGTCAGACAGAAGGTTCAGATGGATGAAAGCAAGAAACCGATAGAACCCCTGGACTTGGCTGAGGAATAATTAAATATGGGGGTTGAAGATATTGATGCAAAGGAAGAGTGTCGATTACACAGCTACCACCTTTTGTACTCCCTTGGAAACCCACTGCTAAAGTGACTAAGGACCTAGACTTGATGAAATTATAGCTTTTCATGCCATTGTTGTCGGAGGACGTACCTATTCAAGGAAATTTGTTGGCCTGAGTACCATTTTTGAAGATGGAGGACTGGGCCCTAGGTAATCATGCGAAGTTCCCACAATTAGAACCTAGCAAATATTTGAGATCAGTCTGCTAAAGAGAGTCGGGTGTTACACAGCTTGAGCCAATGAAGTGGATGGTCAGAATTGAGCATGCAAGATTGCTTAATATGTTTTGGGTGCCACATTTTAGCTGCAGTATCATTAACACTATTTATGTGCATCAATTTTTGGCGTTGGTTCATGATGGGTGCCTTTGGTTGGGAGGGCCCATTCTCATTGATGACATGTTGGTCCACTATATAACCTTGTTTCCTTATCAAGGTGTGAACCCCACAGATGTTTTTGTGGTGAAATCGTAGGAGAAGAAGCTGGCAGAAAAGATGAAGAGCAACTTCAGGTTGGTGAAGAAGTCGTGTGGCTACGCCATTACCTCCATATCGGATGGGGTTGTGCAATTTTCTGCACAAGTTTTGGCTAGAAAAATAATGTGGAAGTGTTGTGCCGATGAAGTGCCAGTAGTAGTAGTATTCTTGGCTACACAATGGAGCAAAGGAGTGATGAGCCTCGGTATTACAATAAGAATGCTGCAACTCCCAAGGCTACCAACTTTAATTATCAACCCATGGTTCATACGGACTTAAGAGGAATCGGCACTATATGTGCAGCATACAATGTGTCCTTCCTTTGTTGTCATGATGTAATGGAATGCATGTACTAAAGTCAAATCCTAAACTAATTGCAGAAAATTAAATCCTCGAAATGGAAACCTTAACCTATTCCAAGAAAGAAAGTACAAGGAAAGAAACCTATTCTAATTGCATAAATATCATGAAATAAATGTAAACCATTACATTTCAAAGATTTTAGATCTATTAACAGAGTTCATTAGAGGTGACAATCAAGAAAATCATCATTGTATTATACAATCCATAAATCTCTCCATTACCACAAATTTATGAAATGTTTCGCCTGGGTAAAAAGGAAAATCCTAAGCGACATTTAGTCTTCCCTAATAATTTATTTAAAGCCTAGGGTTCATGATTCAACCCTAAGGGACTAAAACCAATCTTTTTGAGCAAATCTGGGCAACTATATACACGTTGGAAGAGTACTGCAGGAAACTACAGGGTGTTACAGATTTACTATAGGAAGTTATAATTCAACAAATGACCAATAAAATAAAATAAAAATTGGATGGGGGAAAAATTATTGACTAGGATGTCTTAGGTCTCCATTTCAAGTGGAATCATCAAAAATACCTCTGTTAGCCCATGCTAAAAAATGGCAGAAAATTACTAGTCTAAAATCTAGAAATTCGAGAATTAGTGAGCTAGTAAATCTATCAAATGACTAACCTAATCAAGTGAAAATGCAATGAGGTAATTTTTTTATTAACTAAAATTTTTTTTTGAACTAATGCAAGTGGAACCAACTCGATTGAATCTTGTTAGCATGCTCTAAAAAAAAGCATAAATTTACTGTTATTTTTCCACAAAGGAGTTCCAGAAATATAGATTTGGGAATAAGAAAACTAATCCAAGTAGCTAAATGATTACTATGACCTTCCAAATATTTTTTGAGGATGAAATGATGCTTTTTATCTTGTAAAAGAACTTACATCAACCATTTAACCTAATCCTACAACAAGAAATCATTAATACTAAATGCAGAAATAAAAAGAAACAAGAACAAGAGATGCATGTGAATAAGAAGTGAAAAGAAGAAAAGAAAATTATACAAAAGGGCTATGAGGCTCCTGGGATGGCCATGCCCAAGGAAACTCAGAGTCCTATGAAGGAGACCAATATTTATAAGTTGAACATGTCACCAATCTTCAATATTTCCATCAATACTATTACATCCCTTCAAGAAATTACAATGGAATTGCAAAAATACAAGTTCTCTCCACAAGACTAATAAAAATCTACCCCTATAGGAAAATTCAACTTGTTTCTTATAAAAAATTATTAGGAATAATTCCCCATGAAAGAAGGAAGCTTTCCCCACCAAAATCCCTTGATTAGCAGATCTAGCTCCCAATACAAGGAATCTGCATTAAATGCCAAGGAACACATTCCTAGATTTTCTAAATCATTGGAGCTCCACAATCTATGCCATAATTCCATAGTATATTGTTGATTTATTATTTAATATTGATCCTCCTGTAGTAGGGAGCAAGTACCTAAATTATCTCTTCCTCCAAAACTTCATAATCTACCCAATATTCTCACAATATTCCACAAAAATAAATAATATTAGGCACAAATATGCAATTATTCATAAACCTTCCTAATGAACGTATTAAAGTTAAAAATACATTATCTAATGCAAAACGAGAGATTTAATGTGCTAAAGGATGGTCAAATGGGCCTTAATTTATGTTTAATTTAGAGGCATGGACCTTAATTTATGTCTAATTAGGGATCCAATACAATTGGGCCAAGTATCTTTGTCACAAGTTCTTAGAGGATTTTTGAGGAAGCCGAGGAGGATGGAAAGGAATTTCACTATGCATGGTTACTTTTGTTGATCGTGTTGGTGGCATGGAGGACGCCTAAGGAGAGCCAGTTCCCAATACATGATCCAAACGTGTGAAAAGTGTGAAATTCACCTCGTTTTGGTCAACGAAGGATCTTGAACATGTCATGGAAATAAAAATATTTTGGGTCTTGTTCATGTCAGAGTTTCAGATGGTGATCAACCAACGGCCATGTTTATCACCTAACTTACAAGTGCGGTATGCTAATATTATATATTTCAAGGCCGATTTTCATAATCTGTCTATCCACACAAAGAAGGATGCCATGGGAACATGGTATAAGTTGCCATATTTGGTCGCAGAGGATGACATTATGGGGCTCATCAAAAAATGGCCAAACAAATGGCGCACACCATCTGATGAAGGTGTAGGAACCAGTAAGGTCATAGAAGGCGAAACGGGAAAAATAGCAGTTGCCATAGTGGCCTAGAAATATAAGGAGAAAGAAACACAGAAGCCTTATGAAAAATAAAAGGCAGCATAGAAAGAAAAGGCCACACAAAAAGAAAAGGCAACGCAACAAGAAAATATTTCTACCGAAGAGAGGCAAGCACTGAAAGAAAGGGTTTATTCAAAGGAGACGAAAGTGCCAAAGGAGAAAACTGCAACAACCACCTCATAGGTCACTATTGACCTCGATGAACTTGAAACGGAGTGCACCAATGTTGAGGTCAAGATGGAAGGTGAAGAGGAAGGAGGCGCAAACTTGGAGACCCCCTTCAAAGGTCAGGAAGAGGTAGAAGCAAAGTTCCACGAGACCTCGCAAGAATCAAAAGTCTGATAAATCTACGAGTGCGACACCATCGATCCTCATGGAAGGGGACCTTGATGAGATCGGTGATGTTGTCTGCAATGCCACTGAGACTATCTAGGGACACATTGAGGACCAGTACCACCAGGTATTAGACAAAGTACAACATAGCCTAAAGGAATTTTAGGTCCAAACACGGGTAATACAGAAGAGCGTGGGACCAGTAAGCACAGATCAAGCGAGCATACCGAGAGTTAGTGCAATGGAAATCATGTCTGGGCTTATCCCACTACCACTACTAGGGGGCTCTCTCCAGTTTGAGATAGCTAAAGGCTAGGAGTGTGTACAGTTCTAGAAGAACCTAAGTATCAACCTTGTAGCATTACCGATTCTCACCTTACATGAGTTGCACCAAGTATTTTCATATGAGCTCCACGTCCGAGAGAAGTGAGCATTGTTGACTATTCATGAGGTCAAAACTAACAATCAACAGATTTTTGAAGAGAAAGTGCAAGCATTGTATGCCCATGATGAAGCGATATACGAGAATCAGTAGCTAGAGACCGCCCTTACTCAAGTATGCAATGAGCTCCCTGAACTCCAAATTCCAGCAGAAGTGGCCTCAGCAGAGAAAATTAAGAAGTTAGTTGTTCCGGTAAAGGAATCTAAGGATAAAATTAGTAAGGTCCACTTTGAGATGTAGCTACAGATGTCAAAGCTTCAGCTTAAGCTGCAGCCAACCACTCCTCCAGAAGTCAAAGAGTAGCGTGAGCCTGCTATCAAAGAAGATATGACCTCTCTAGCTGGTGCATTCAAGGATTGCAGACTATTTTTTGAATAGATGATGGAGATGTGGAACTTGCTACAAGAGGATCCACACTTGCAGAAGAACGAAGCATAAATCCATGAAAAATAGCTACAGTTTGACGAAATCAAGGTGACAACGTGGACCTTAGCACCTGTGCAAAGGTTCACCAGACTTCAGGAGGGAAATTTCATCCAGACCTAGATTGATGAGCTGTGTCGGAAGGCCTCCATTATCTCCTTAAGGATGTAGCCATGGGCCAATGAGGTAAGATAGTTGTCATAGATAGTCCAAAGCCAGTTGAATGCTCTGCAGCAGACACGGAGAACCATGGGCCTTACAGTCGAAGATCCAACCATAGAAAAATTGGTTAAAGAGTTTCATAAGGCTGCTACGTAGAGAATAGTAGATATTCAAGCATTCAAGATAGAGTTCAGCGGTCTACAAGCAAATATTGAGGCAACATCAGCAAAATGACTCGGGACAAGTCACAGCTTTTTGTTGGCGGTTTGTTGGGATGAGGTCCCTCGGGGTCAAATTTTGTAAATTTTTGTTAAATATTGTAAAGTCTTCACATTTTTAGGAGTGGAGAACAAGTAGTGTAGGTCAATAGGAGTCAAAGGGACTCTAGGAAGGTCAAATCCCATTAGTTTGTTAAGATTCGAGTTGTTTTGAGACCTGCCCACGGTTCGCAGACCATGGTATTGTAATGGAGAATTATATAAAAGGAAGTCATAGAAGATTCATATAGGCATGATATAGAAGAGATAGAAGTGCAGGATTTGGATTTGTTTCTTGTTGGGGGTTTGTTGGGATGAGGTCCCTTGGGGTCAAATTTTGTAAAGTTTTGTTAAATATTGTAAAGTCTTCACATTTTTAGGAGTGGAGCACAAGTAGTGTAGGTCGATAGGAGTCAAAGGGACTCTAGGAAGGTCAAATCCCATTAGTTTGTTAAGATTCGAGTTGTTTTGAGACCTTCCCATGGTTCGTAGACCATGGTATTGTAATGGAGAATTATATAAAAGGAAGTCATAGAAGAGTCATATAGGCATGATATAGAAGAGATAGAAGTGCAGGATTTGAGTTTGTTTTGTATGTTTTTTTCTTAGGCAAAGGTGAAGGCTCTTGCAGCTACCTACGTAGAGACCTTGGTAAGTTTGTAACTAAGTCTGTGGGCCCCTGCAGCTGTGTGTACAGGGTTGGAAAGGACTATAATTGAATATCTAAGCATAATAAAGGTTGGTTTTGAAGAATTATCTGTGGATTTGTGTATTATTGTTTATCTTTGAGTTTACTGTATTTTTGGATCCGTTGAATGCAAGTAACCTGGAAAAGTACTTAATTGATTCACGAAGAAGTAGAACTATTCATTTTATATGATGTTATGAATGTTTAACACAATCGGCAAAGGGCATAGCTCTGCTAACTTTTAGTTTTTATAATTTTTGGGTTTTAAGGGTTAGGGTTCGTGAATGTCAAGATAAATCCCTATGTTTGATAGAAACACATCACATACTCCTTTGGATGCAGAAAGCTACTTCTAGAATCCCCCAATATCGCATCGGGTGACATTGTAGCATGCGCTATGTGGGTTATTGTGGAAAGGGTCAGTAGTGTAGGTTTTTGCTAGTTAGCGCAACTAAATCTAAACCTGGGTCCAAGCACCCTCAAGCCAATAGAGATAGGGGTTGACCTTGAAAGTCTTAGATGGAACCAATTCTCCCATTTTGGCATGTGCAGCACTTGGGTCCACTAGGCATAACTCAATCCAAGGATTACCCTTGGATTCCTCCACCAGCTCGTCAAGAGGCATGGTGTTGGGGGGCTAGTTCTACAGGATTTAATCATTGAGGTCACCTTCATCAATTTCCCCCCTCCTATAATAGAATTAGGGGTACATGTTGGATAGGATGTGGTATGATATACTTCATCTTCCTCCTCCTCTTCCAACCATAATGGTAAGTCATGCTTTAGGGATGGTTGAGCAGGAGGGTACAAGACCAACTATTTGGAAAATTTCTATTCTTAATGGTCATGTTCCCAACTCTGCAACTTATGTAAGCCTCGGAAGTGGATACTCATGGTACTCCAAGGATGAGAGGATAACCACTGAATTTTGTCTTAGGCTGGAGAACTAAGAAGTTAGCAAGATACTCCCAAGAATTAATAGATACCACTACATCCTCAAGAACTCCCTTAGGAGCTACTATGGACCTGTCTGCAAGTTGAAATATTGTTGTGGTATTTCTTAAGGATCCTTGGAGATTTAATTTGAGCATGGTCTCCTTAGTCATCACATTGGTGGTAGCCCCAAGATCAATCAAGGTGTGAGGGGCAATGATGCCATTAATGTGCACATATACCACAGGACTTCGAGGGACTAGATACTTTGGGAAAATCACTCTTCCCGACATTAGGTGAGACAATTGACCAATGACTTTAATAGTAGTGGTGCATTACTTTCTCCTCCCGTGATGTTTGAAGCATTTCTCCTTGTTTAACTTGTTATAAATGGGGACATCCTTGATGGCTTGTAGGAGTGGGATTTTAACGCACAAGTTTTTCCGTTCTCCCACAAGTTCAGTCTCTTATGGGGTGTGCTGACTAGGATGGACCAATATTTTAGGAAAAGGAGGTTGATTGGCATTAGGAACACTCTCTTTCTTTTTCTCTTCAATCTCCTCAGGTGGAGATGGAGGTTGGTTATCTGGCAGCACTCTTTTAGACCTAAGGCTGATTTCTTAAATTTCCATCGCGAAAGGTAGGGTAAGATGTCTCCCAACTATACACCTATTGTGCCCGCTTGTTGTTCAGGTTCAGATTTTATTATGCATCCATTTGAGGTTGCTTGGGTTGAGCAGGATGAATTAGTTGTGTTTGAGATGGAGGTGCAAGTTATAAAGCATGAGGTTGGTTTAATTGAGGCCTCCAACATTGTGATGGGGTATTCCATTAAGGATGTGGAGAAGTGATGAGCCCCAGAAATGGGTAATTATATGGGCTCATTTCTCCTTCTAACTTAGCCTAATCCACCATTCTCATTAGTTTATTGCATTTTTTTTATAATATTTATGCTAATAGAGTGAGTTGGGTTAGTCATTTTGCCATGAACTCTAATGTGTGCTTTATGCAGATTTTTGGTTAATTTTGAGACAAAGTCAAAGGTTTAATGAGCATTTGGTAGCCAATATTCGAGGAAGACAAGGGAGAGGATTTATATGAGGGTGTCCCCCTCATTGATGTTGGGTTGTGTTATATTCTTTCAACATAGTTAACAGGGGGTTTGAGGGGTACCCGTAACCCCACTTTATGGGGTCCGGGGCAACGCCCCAGAAAATTTTGGTTTTGGACCCTATGTTAGGTTGTGCGGACCCACCTATGGTTTTGTGCATGATGTTCGCACATGTTTTTTGGACGCGATGGTTTTCGGCCCATGGTTTTGGACGCGGTGGTTTTCAGTCAATGGTATTGGATGCTTCGGCATGTATAAATATGTATTATAACATTGAAAGGAACATAATGAAAAAATCAAGCTAGTAGTCTCGGTTTTGGGATCCAGTGGGAAATCTCTGTGTATATGTGTTTTATGTGTTATGCTCTCGCATTTTTATTTTTCATGTGATTTAGAATTCGTATGCAGGTAATTTCTGTATGACGTTAAAACCTACATTTGGTATCAGAGTTGTTTTGGCTTCAAGGGGGTGCCTTTGTTGCTGAGGGGTTTCGCTCGGGCCTGTGGTAGGCCCTGTTCAGTGGGAGATCTATGAGATCGATTCTGGTGGTGAAAGAAGATGGCGCGCAGCGGAAACTTAGAGATTGAGAAGTTCAATGTTCAGATTTTTCAGTTGTGGAGACTCAAGATGGAGGATCTGTTGGTGGATAAAGATCAGTGGATCGTGGTAGATCCGGGAACTAAACCAACGGGAGTGACAGATGAAGAATGGAAGAAGTTGGATCGGAAGGCAAAGAGCACAATACGATTGTGTGTCTCAGATTCAGTATTTCTGAATGTATCAGGGGAAG
>APFE031331611.1:93088-132806 GCA_000404065.3 Pinus taeda | reverse complement strand
GCCTTAATTTATAGTGCAATGGAGGGGAGTTACTAGGTCCTCCTTCAAAGGGATAAAGCCCTCCTTCAAAGGGATAGCTCCTCCTATCAAGGGATTAGCTCCTTCTCTTTTGGGATGCTTGAACCACTTTGGAGTGAACAATCCACGTCAAAATCCTTCTAGAAACATCTAGAATTAACCCAAAAGTGAGCTTTTAGGATAAACTTGCGCCTTTTTGACTTTTACAGGGGTACGGACCCACCCCTTTACAGAAAGAGCATGCAGGTACGCAGGAATTATGAACAAAGGGTGTGGGTCCATAGGTAAAAGTAGGAGAAAGTGCGGAACCAGAGTAACATTGATTTTTAATGTCTTTCTCTCTTTTGCAAACCTTGACATGAAGAGCTAAGGTCTGAGACTTGCTTAGGAGGCTAGTATAAGTGATAATAGACCCATACTGACTGCAAATAATCATGGTGACGATATTTTTGTGTAACTGTATCAAAGATATGTCCTTCATGCTTATATAACATGTTTAGCATATATTTTGTTTCATATATATATATATATATATTCAAATTTTGAATCTGTTAAGAAATCCGTTATAGGTGTTTTTATAAAAAATCTTATCAAGTGTAACAAAAACATTTCATTTAAGTTATAGGTAAATTATAATCCTAACAACAAAAGATGGTTTCTTCTATGCTTCAAATCTACAACAAAACATGAGAAAAGACCCTGCAATAATATAGGCCAAATAGAAAGATATAACAACAAAAAAGTGTAGTAACCTAATGGATCTCTTGAATAAATTATAATTTTATTAATGAATACACATGATGAAGAGAAATTACAAAATGGGTCTGCATCTCCCCCTCCATGGGATGGGTCCTTTTCTTGTCCTTGTGCTTCAACAATGTGCTTCTCTTTGTCAACTTGCAATGGGAATAAAAACAAAAAAGGTTGCTGAACTCAAATGGGAGCCCAAATGATGTGAGACAGTAATGTTCATGATGAAAATGGTCATGGTGAAGAATGGATAGAAATCCCTCTATTTATAACAAAATATTGAGGTAAATTAGGAATTAGAAAAATAATAAAATATTATTGACTAATTCAAAATCTAGTAGGTGTGAATACTTTATTATATTTTTTTAGAGGGAAAATATGTTTAAAATGCTCAAACATGTTTATTTAGAAAGCAGTTGAAGAAATTAACAAATAAAAATGCTTTATTAATCACTTTGTGAGAATTAAGGAAAATATGAGTTTGAAATCATTATTAAATAATAATTTAATAATTATCTCAGAAGGAAAATGTGGAGTAAATAAGGAATAATAAATAAATAATGATTTATTTAAATATTCCAAGATTATTAAGTCAAAAGTGATGAGAAATAATAAATTAAATAATTATTTCATGATAATATTAAATAAATAATAATTTATTTAATCCTACACGGTGTGATCCTTTCCTACATGTTGTATTTCAATCAACCTAGTAATATATGGCATGGTTGTCATTTCTTGAATGATAACAAACTTCCCCTAGACATAACAATGTTAGTAAAAATTCGTATGACTGAAATATGGGGGAGTCATAGAGAGAGAGAGAGAGAGAGAGAGAGAGAGAGAGAGAGAGAGAGAGAGAGAGAGAGAGAGAGAGAGAGAGAGAGAGAGAGATTTGAAGTAAAGCAAGGAATGGATGAAAAGGGAGGGGGTGAGACCTACCTAGATGATTGAAGTATCCTTTTATTGGTAACTACATAATCTCAAATGAGGTGAGGGAGGCATACCCATACCCACAGAGATAACTGAGTAAAAATAATGATTATATGCCCAACAATGTGGGTCGGAGAAATGAAGTACATGATACATGATACATGATATGTTAAAAACAATGGGAAAGAATGTAACACAATGATATTATCATACAGCTAAGGAAGCCCTATTGTACATGAAAGGGCTTTGAAGATCAGAATGGACTATATGAAGGACAAATGCATGTTGTGGGTTCTACAAGTAGCATAAGGAAAGAAGTCAAATCTATGAAACTACATATGAGGCTAGATCATGATCTGGTAATATCTGGGCATGTGGGGGGATACCTGAAGGTCCACCCCCTCATGAAGTCTGAAACATCTGGCGCATACCTGGGAAATGTTGGTACAATATGCTGGATCACTGGACCATCAAATGTATGATTCTCGATCGTGCAATAACAAGCTAGAGTCAAGCATGTGACAAACAACCATGTCAAAGGGAAATGAAGATTCCATTTACATGATCTAAGTCATTGAACAATGATGAAGGTTTGGACCAAGGTACACCACCCTCTAAACCATTATCCTAGAATAAATGTGTTGAAATCAATAGAAGAGGGCCCACCAGAGTTGAGGAAATGAGTTATACTCAACAAAGCCATGAGGAACATAATAATGTGATTGCTAGACTGAAACTAGGGATGATGATGGAGGGAAAATATGGGTGGTAGATTGATGACTTACTTTGTTTGAGGATTTTATGCAAGGTTTACCTGGAAACGACTAACTCAATTATAGAGGGGGTGGCTAATTACTGATATGAAGGATTTTCAAAGACAAATCAGTTTAGTTGGAGTTCAAATATGAGTGAAATGAGATGAATGCCACACAACGATGGATGATGGATTATAACAGGACATGATGGCACTCTAAACAAACTCCATGGATGTAAGTGTGACTTGACATCTCTGATGCTCTAAACAAGGGTGACTTTATGATGTTGCCACATGGGGGAGGCCCAAAGCGGACTGTAAAAACATGAGTAAGTAATGGTTACTCATGATGAAACTTGACAACTAAGTCCACAAGTCTAGTGGTAAATTGGTTCTAGAGTACAGGTGACTCATCTCAATAGGTTCGATGTGTATTCATGGCAAACTAAGACCTCATGTAAAAAATGGCTTCTAGGCAAAGATTCAAATTACTAAAAATGAAGAGGGAACCATAATAGAGCTTGATGAGATATTTCCTACACTATTGACAATTCATCAAATCAAGCTACGATTCGCTCGTAATGGTAAATGGAAAAACTACATTTTTCCCTATAAAATAGCTTCTTTCCCCTAAATCTAATTCATTTTCACATTGGGCTATTGGAGAATTTGGAGAGGAGGAGGAGACACTAAATATTGGTAAGCTAATAGAGGATAAACCGATAATTAGAATTTGGATCTATGACTTTTATGTAGGTGGCCTTACTTGTCTAAAAATGTCCTTAATGCTTCTTTGAAGTATGGTTACTCATGAAGAATTAAGGAAATAAGAAGGATTGAATGAATGACGAGAGGTGGTATAGAGTCATCCCAAAACACGAAGACAAACATGGGGACTGGGTGGTAAATGGGGCATCACATAGAGTAGAACATTTGAATATATTGTATCAAGCATCTAGAATATGTGATGTGTATATGGCTCATTGTAGAGATCGGTAGGACAAACTGTCCAAAGAATGGGAATATAATAAACCATAACTAAATCTTTGGGGTTTAGGCTGAGGCTTATGTTAATTAAGTGAGCAGGTGGCTAGGGGTTCCATCATACCACTAAGCATGGGATACTTCCCCCTCACATATGATGATGGAGGGGATTGATTGGGTGGGAATGTTGCCCCTAGGTAAATGAGTTTGTGGGGCACTGTTGTGTTTTAAGTACTTAAATAAGGGATTCAAGCATTCAGTTTGACTTGCATGAGATCCTCTAGAGGATGATGAATATATATGTAGGAGTGTATGTGCCACCAATTTTGTATGAATGGTTATAGAATGTCAGGTTTATTTAGATTAGTGTACTCCAAACACTATATGATGGATATTTGGTACATAGGTTATACACTAGTCTTTGTGGTCGCCATTTGTTGTTATGGTTATCATCTTGTGGGATGAATAGATAGATACAATTGGAAATGGTGGATTGTAAATATCATTTTATACTACATATATGAGTAAAAGGAGTATGTTTTAACCCTATACAAAAATTACTTGCATACGAATTCTAAAACACAAAAAATAAACAATGCGAAATCATAACACATAAAACACATATACACAAAGATTTCCCTTTGGATCCAAAAACTGGGACTACCAGCTTGATTTTTCATTATATTCCTTTCAATGTTACAATACATATTTATACATGTTGAAGCGTTCAATACCATGGACCAAAAACCATCGCGTCCAAAACCATGGACCAAAAACCATCATGTCCAAAAACATAGGTAGGTCCACCCAACTTAAGATAGGGTCCAAAAAAAATTTCCTTGGGGCACTGACCCGGACCCCATAGAGGGGGGTACCTGCCCCCCCTCAAACCTGCTGGATAGTGGGGGCTTCCACCCCCCTTGTGACCCCCCCATTGCGTAATCAACGGAACGAAGTGTGGGCTCTGTCCCCCCTCTAACCCCCCCCCGTTGCACAATCAGCACAACGAAGGGGGGGGCCTACCCCTCCTCTAACCCCCAGTTAACTATGTAGGCTAGACATGGAAGGAATATAACACAACCTAAAATTCTCCCACTTGTTGTTTTCTTTCCACAGCAGGCCACATGAGAGCTTAGTCATTTATTGAGCCCTGCAATGCCGATTGTTTCTCTACACCATGAGAACTTCTCAAAGCTCATAGATTTTGTCAATGCATCTGCACTATTCTTCAAAGTGTCCACCTTTACCAGAAACACCTTTTTGTCTTCTATCATATCCCTCACAAAGTGATATTGAACATCATTATGCTTTTCTTTGAATGGTAAGCAGGGTTCTTTACGAAGAAATTGCACTTTGGCTGTCATAGTCTGTCCTTATAGCCCCTTGTACTAACCCTATACCTGAACACAATCTCTGTAACGAAACTACTACCTTGCTTGCATGAGTGGCTGCCATATATTCTGCCTTTGTAGTTGATAATGCCACTCCAAATTATTTCTTACTCATCCAGGTGACTGCACCTCCAAAAAGGTTAAACATATACCCACTTGTAGATTTTCTCTGATCCATATCTCTAGCCCAGTCTGCATCAACAAAGCCATGGATATCCAAAACTCTATCCAATCCTAGTCTTCCTTGGTAACAAAAACCATAATCACTAGTGCCACACAAATACCTGAAAACCCACTTTACTTTTGTCGAATGCTCCTTTCCCATTTTTGAAATAAACCTACTCAATACTCCCATTACATGTGCAATGTCTGGTCTAGTATAGACTATTACATACATCGGGCTACTGATAACACTTGCATATGGAACACAAGACATGTCTTCTTCCTCTTCTTATGTTTTGGAGCATTGTTCAATATATAACTTAGAACTTACAGGAATAGGAACCTTCACCAGCTTACTCTCCTACATATTAAACCTTTGCATTATTGTCTCAACATACTTCCTCTGGTTTAACCAAAGCTTCCTCTTTACCCAATCTCTTTTAATTTCCATGCCCAAAATATAGTTTGCAACATCAAGAATTTTTATGTCAAATTTGGAGGACAATTGGGTCTTCAAATCTTGGATAATTTCTTTTTCATTTCCAACTACCAACATATCATCCACATACAAGACCAGATAAATAGAAAAGACACCAATTAATTTAAAATACACATAGTGATCTGCTTTGCTTGTGGTGAAGCCAAGCCCCGTATAAATGTATCAAAATTCTAAGACCAAAGCCTTGGTGATTGTTCTAACCCATACAAAGAGTTCTTTAGCTTGCATACCAGTTCTTTCTTACCCTTCACGGCAAAGGCTTTAAGTTGCTTCATGTAGATATCCTCTTCCAGATCCTCGTGAAGAAATGTTCTCTTCACATCCATCTATTCTACCTCAAAATCAAAAGAAACAACAACAAATAAAAATAATCTAATAGAATCTATCTTGGCAACAGGAGAAAAAATATCGCCGAAATCAATTCCCGACACCTGGGAATAACCTTTTGCTACCAACTGAGCTTTGTATTTCTCCACCTTTCCTTCTACATTTATCTTCTTCTTGAGCACCCATTTGCTACCAATGGGTTTCCTTCCAGTCGGCAACTCCACCAAATCCCAAGCCTCATTTTTGTGCAAAGATGCCATTTCATCAACCATGGCCTCTTTCTAGAGTTTTCCATCCTCTAAATCTACTGCTTCCCTCATAGTTATGGGATCATCATTAGTAATAGATAAAGCAAAATTTGAACAGAAAGTAGATGGAATATACCTTTCTGGCTACCTTCTTTCTTGAACTGATCTTCTCACACCAGAGTTTGTTGCTCTTCATCTTCTAATTCCTCCTCTACTGTAGATTCTTATTCTTCCTCCTTAAGCTCAAACTTGATGTTCTTAGGTTCCTTTGGTTGGACTTCTTGTTTAATAACATATTTCACCTCTTTGGATACCACCTTGTTACTCCATTCGAAATCTTATAACCCTTTAAACCATCCTTATACCCAATAAATATATACTTTTCAGATTTACTATCTAACTTGGTTCTTTTCTCCTCTGGAACATGTACATATGCATCAAATCCAAATACCCTTAGATGTGAGAGAGAGGGTTTCTTACCAGTCCATACCTCTTGTGGAGTCTTATCCTCCAACAGTGATGAAGGTGATCTATTAATTAGGTAACATGTTGTCTCCATCACCTCTGCCCAGGATTCCTATCCTAATGTGGCATCACTGAGCATGCTTCTTGCCCTTTCCATCAACCTCTTGTTCATTCTTTCCGCAACTCTATTTTGCTCAGGTCTGTATGGAGTAGTCTTCTGCCGTGCTACACCACTCTTTTGATAGAATTCATCAAATTCCTTGCTACAAAACTCTCCACCATTATCTGACCTCCACACCTTTATCTTCTTCTTTGTCTAATTTTCCACCAGAGCCTTAAATTCTTTAAACCCGTTAAAGACTTTAGGTTTTTTCTTAAGGAAATATATCCATGTATTCCTTGAGAAGTCATCTATAAATGATACAGTACATGAACTTACCCAGTGATGGAACCTTCACAGGTCCAAACACATCACTGTGCACGAGCTCTAATATATGTTTCACCCTCTTACCACCAGAGGGGAAACTCACTTGATTCTCCTTCCCATATACACAATTTTCACTTAAATCAAAATCGTGAGAGCTATTACTCATACCTTCTACCATACCTTTACCATGAAGTATTCGAAGGCCCTTATCTCTAATATTTCCAAGCCTTTGATGCCACATCATGGTCTTCTCTCCAGAGACAACTACATTTTTTGCTCCACTTTAAGGAACCATAGAACTATTGCACCCATCAACAACAATGCTACCTTGCAGCTTGTACGGAATTCCAATTCGAACTCCACACATCAATACCAATTCTCCTGAAACGATCTTGCAGGTATCCTTCTCGAACACTATTTTTACACCTGCATCATCCAACTTACTCACAGAAATCAGATTTCTGGCCAATGCAGGAATATGAAAAACACCCAAAAGTGTTCCAACCCTTCCACCTTGCAACTTCAACTTTACTTTTCTGTGACCAACGACTGTAGCCTTCCTATCATCCCCTAAGAAGACATCACCACCATCGTATTTCTCACACTCGTAGAACCACTCTCTATGCGGAGTGATGTGAAAGGATGCACCCGACTCAATCAACCATGCCTCATGATCTACCTTTGTACTTGAAGAAGCCAAGTACACATCCCCACCTTCATCTGAGGTGGTTTTCACCTTTGCAAAAGGAGAATCATTAAATCCTTTTCCTTTGTCAGGATCTTTAGATTTATAGTTCCTTTTGTAGTTCCCTTCCTTTCTGCATTTCCAACAAACCACCTTTACAAGTTTTCCAGGAGATTTAGATCTCCCTCTAGATTTAGATCTCCCACTCAATGACTTATTTTTTTCTTATTCTAGGACTATCATCATACATACAAGGCATCACCCTTCTGGCTCTCCATATTAGCTCTCCATATTTTTCTGTCTCATCTCCTTCGTTAGCAAGTGTGAGACTATTTCATCAAACTACAAGGCAGTTGCATTGCTACCTATTGCAATAACTAGACTATCCTAAGAATATGGTAGAGAACACAACAAACTAATGCATCTATCTTCATCTGAAATTTTAATATCAACAGATACTAACTCACTTACCATAGTATTAAATGCATTAAGATGCATTGTCACCGAGTCTCCATCTTTCATGCTTAGGTTATACAACTTTTTGCATAGGAACAATTTATTCACCAGAGACTTAGATTGGTACAAAGTCCCTAACTTGTCCAACATAGCCTTATCCATAGCTTCCCTTGATACATTCAACAATATTGAATCTGAGACACACAATTGTATTGTGCTCTATGCCTTTCTATCCAACTTTCTCCATTCTTCATCAGACATTCACGTTGGTTTAGTACTCGAATCTACCATGATCCACTGATCTTTATCCACTAATAGGTCCTCCATATTGAGTTTCCACAACTCAAAAATATGAACATAAAATTTTTCCATCTCTATATTTCCACTGCTTGCCATCTTATTTCACCACGAGAATCAATCCCATAGATCTACCACTGAACAAGGTCTACGATAGGCCTGAGCGAAACCCTTCAACAAAAAAGGCGTCCCCTTGAAGCCAAAACAGCTCTGATACCAAATGTAGGTTTTAAGCCCGTACAAAATTTACCTGCATATGAATTCTAAAACACAGAAAATAAACAATGTGAGAGCATAACACATATACATAGAGATCTTCCCATGGATCCCAAAACTGGGACTACCAGCTTGATTTTTTGTTATGACCCTTTCAATGTTACAATACATATTTATGCATGCTGAAGCATCCAATACCATGGACCAAAAACCATCACATCCAAAACCATGGACCAAAATATATCATGTCCAAAACCATAGGTAGGTCTGCCCAACCTAATATAGGGTCTAGAAAAATTTTCCCTGGGGCATTGTCCTGGACCCTGTAGAGGGGGGCTACCCTCCCCCCTCAAACCCCATGGACAGGGTGGGCTTTCACCCCCCTTGTGACCCCCCCTTACACAATCGTCGCAACAAAGGGGGGGCTTCGCCACCCCCTCTAACCCCTCAGTTAACTATGTAGGCTAGTCGTGGAAAGAATATAACACAACCCAAAAGAAGGGACTGAATTTTTGGGTTTACATACATGGTATCACCATACGAAAGAGTGGCTTCGAATATAATGAATATCTTCTCACTTAGATGACACTAGGCTTGGACAACAAAAATGTCTAAGGGACTAGTTTTTTGATGTAATATGGAGGAATGGTTAGGTGGGTCATCCCTAGGATGGTTTGGACTAACATAGGACTCTAGAAGTTCTTCATCATGGGGAATAATGATGAGACTTGTGTCAACACTACTAGATGCACTATTAGGGTTGGGGAGAATCGCTTGTCCTCGACTATCAAAAGTGGATGCCCCTTTACCAGAACAATGGGTATCAATATAATGGCCACAAAGTGGATGTGGATTGAAATCATGGGTTCAATGTAAGGGGTGATGGGACCAAAAATCATCATCAGATACATGGTTCACATGTGAATCATTAGAAGGGTTGGACGGATGACTAGTAGATGTGACGTCTACCAATGTTTAGACTTAAGCTTGCTCCAAAGAAGGTTCGAAATAAGTAAAATAGAAACTCTTAAAGAGTCTAAATACATCGCCCATGGATGATGAAAGGTAGAGAATAGGAGTTGAACTATATGTCATCTTGGCATGAGGAGGGGGAGCATTGATGGTCGGTTGAGAAACCTCCTGTTTTGGGGAAACAGTGGGGTGAGAACTCATAGGTACAGGGGAATTAGAGTCACTACGAGTGGAATCTAACTCATGAAGCGCTTGAAGTGTATCATGAAAGTATCTGAGATAGGGATAGTGATGGGAATAATGTCCATACTTATCACACAAATCACAAGGGTGATTCGTGTGGAAGGTTTTGTTATTTTTGGTGGAATTAGGTAAGGTAACATGGACCTCAAGAATGTTAGGATTAGAGAGCACATTCTTAATATGAGGGATTTCACAACAATTATTGTTGGCATGCCCAATAACAACACACAAAGCACATGGAGGAGAAGGCCTTGGAGGCTTAGCAGGAGTGGGAGCTTTCTGGGGTGCCCTATCTTTGTTACCCTTTTTCTGGGATTTTCCCACTGTCCATGTGCTTTTGTAATAGGAGAAGCTTCTTGTTGAAGTTGTTATGGAACTAAAGCAAAGGAAGGGGTGGTAAGAACCTGTTTGGCTAGGGTAAAAGCTTTATAAGGCTTGAGTTTTTCTGGGGAGTGTTTGTGGGAGGATCAATATACCAAACTTGGATCCACAAAGTGATGTTATGAAGACTCAACATGGCTATTACAGGAGTGGAAAATCTTCTAGGTGGCAGGAATAACAAGGGTATCTGACTAGAGGAGTAATCCTCCTTGATCGGAAAGACTTGGGGGATTGTTCTTCATTGGAATGGACCAGGATAGATACCAATGGGAGGGAACTAACCTGAAGGAATTGTACCTAAATGATGAGTGTAGTCTTGTGAAAGAGGTTGTGGGAGAGTTGAATGATGGGAAGATATACTAGACCTCTTTCCTTCGGCCCGCGATGCTTGAAGCATGAAAATGCTTGAAGATCTAGCTTCGGAAGGGGTAGGTGGAGTGCCAAAATAAGCCCCGAGCAGTGTGGAATATTTATAGACTCTAGGGAAAATAGTTCTAATAGTGCTAACAATAGTGGTAGTATTATTGCCTGACATTGATGAGATGAAATTAAGAGGAGGTGTCTACAACTGAAGGTCATAGTAAGTAAGTTGATTGATAGTAATGATCTTTCCATTATGGCAAACCACATCTTGAGAAAGACAAACGATGCAACAATTGATATTTCATATGTGTAACTATGACCCAACAAGAGATTATAATCTAAAGGGGTGTCGATGACTTTGATATCGATCATGGTTGTATTTTCAGTAAAAATGATATGGAAATTTCAATAGAGACTATGAGATTATGAGGGGTGACCATCCCATGCATGAATGGTAATGGTGAATGGTGGTAGGTTAGGGGAACCAAGTTGATTCTTGACATTAGAATCCATCACATAGGGGTAGGCACCTTCGTCTATAATATGCTATTGAACAATGGTGTTTTTTATTAAGATTTCTATTTGAAAAGAAATAGAATAATAAAGGTGATGATGTTGTTCTTTATTAACATAAAAAAAAAGCAAGTGATCATTAGAGAGATCTATATAACACAAAGTAGATAGTAGAGTCTTCCTTTGGGATGGGTATGTCTAGAGGACTTCCAGTGTTGACATGGTAGCAAGAGAATGTGCCAAGTTCTTTATTATACTATATGTATGGGAAGATTTAGAAGAAGCATCATTTCGTCATAAAGGACCTATGGTGATCTTGGGGTGAACCTCTACCTTAGGTGGAGGGACCCGTATGGTACTATTTGGTGTCAATAGGGGCTTAGTGGAACTTTTGGGTTGGGAATTAGCTATTGACTTATCATTAGGATTGTCATCTTAGAGTGACCAAGATGAGAGGCTTATTTCTTCAGAATCGACGATTAGAATTTGGTAATTCCCATTCCAAGGTTGTGAATGTTGAGGAGGTGGAGGATTTTGATCAGGTTAGTGACAGGCCTCCAAATTAGACACATATTAAGGCCCATATAACCTTTCTTAGGCACATGAAGGTTATATTAAACCTTTCCTTGTACACTTAATATTTTTTTAACTTACTATGTACATTAGGAAGTCTTATGGATAATTTCATATTTATGCCTAATATTATTTATTTTTTTAGAATATTGTAAGAATATTGGGAAGTTTATGAATATTTGGCGATGGAGTTAATTTAGCCACTTTCTCCCTACTATAGGAGGATCAATATTTCATAGTAAACAAAAAAGATAATATGAAATTATTGCACAAATTCTAGAGCTCCAATGATTGAGAAAATCTATGAATGTGTTCCCTGTCATTTAATGCAGATTCCTACTGTTGGAAAACAGCTACACCATTTGAGCGATTTTAGAGGGGAAAGCCTCCAACTTTCAAGGATAATTATTCATCATCATTTTTCGTAAGTATAAAGTCGAATTTGCATCTAGGTGCTGGATTTTCTTAGTCTTCTTGTGGAGAAAACTTGTATTTTTGCAGCTCCACTTTCATTTCTAGCAACGATGTACTTAGATTGATTCAAATAATGAAGATTGATTCCATTTTTGGCTACAAAAGATTTTCATCCTTCATAGGACTCTGATTATCCTTGGTACTGGCCATCCCAGGAGCCTAATATCCCTTTTGTATAATTTACTTTTCTTCTCTTCACTTCTTATTCACATGCTCTTGTTCTTGTTTTTCTTATTTCTACATTTAGTATTGATGATTTCTTGTTGTAGGATTGTGTTAAATGGTTGAAGTGAGTTATTTTGGAGGATAAAAAGCATGATTTAATCCTTGTAACAAATTTGGAAGTTCATATTAATCATTTATCTACTTGAATTAGTTTTCTTGTTCACAAATCTAAAATCTTCTGGAAGTCCCTTGTAGCAAATAGTAGTAATTTTTTGATATTTTATAGAAAATGATAATGGGATTCATTTTAGTTTATTAAACTTGCATTATATCATTAAAAAAAAAAATTAATAAAAAAACTACCCCATTTAATTTTCACTTTATTAGGTTAGTCATTTGATAGGATAACTAGCTCACTAGTTCTCGAATTTCCAGATTTTAGACTAGTAAGTTTCTACCATTTTTTAGCATGTGTTAATATAGTTATTTTTAAGTGATTACACTTGGAATGGATACCTAAGACATCATATTAAATAAAAACATTTGTCCCATCCCATTTGGAGTTTACTGACTTGGTCATTGGGTGAATTATATCTTCCTGTCAAAAACTTATAACTTTATGTAGCAAATCCTGTAACTTTATGTAGTGCTCCTCTAGTGTGTGTAAACTTGGCCATATTCTCCCAAAAAGCTTTTTTTTTTGTCTCTTAAGGTTGAATCATAACCCCTAGGTTCTAAATCCATGATTGAGGAAGAATAAACACCCATAAGGACATCCAATTTTAAAAAGTAGATTTAGCCCATTTATTTGAATTCGTCCTCTCAGGATTTGAATTACAAATTGTTGTTCTTTCCTAGGATTAATTTCTTTTCAAAGTGACATTTCCATTTCAGAAATTTGTTTAGAATTTGATTTAATTACATTCACTCCATTACACCTTGACAGATAGAGAAGAGCACATTTTATGTTGCACATCTAGTGCCGATACCTTTTAAGTATGCATGAACCCGAGGTTGATAATTAAAGTTGGTAGCCTTGGGAGTTACAACCTTCTTGTTGCAATACTGAGGCTCATCACTTTTTGGCTCCATTTCTGAGGAGGTTTAAAAGTATACATTGTTTTCTTCCCTAGTTGATTCATTCATTTTACTTTCTCGAAAAATAAAACATTGTATTAGGCATATTTCATGTCAAGAATAGAAAATTATGTTGTATTAGCATTCTCATTCTATGTTTTTATAAAAACAAAAAAAATACTTCTTCAACACCAACCCCCCCATTTAATCACATGGTATAGTAGTAACCACATCACCATCCACTTTTTCAGTACAAGAAGAAGAATGGCAGAGAATGTAGATGAAATGGATGGATATGATGACAATGAAGAAGATCTCTTAGATTTCCCATTCATGATACTAATGTCAGCGTGCATATGAAGAACATACTTCCATATTTCCTTCCCAAATTACATGGTATGACATTATAGGATCCAAAAACATTTCTCTTTGAGTTTGAAATTGTTTGTAGATCTTATGGTTACTTATTAAACATTCAAAAATTGAGATTGTTTCCAGAAACATTGAAGGATAGTGCTCTAAAATGGTTCATGATTTTAGGGACTAATTCAATAAGATCATGGAATGATATGCAAAAGATATTTATAGAAAAATATAAATATCACGATCTTAAAGAAGATATATTTAGAATGAATAAAAAAGAAGATGCGAGCCTTGGGGATATAATAGAGAAGTTCATATATAATGTTAAGAGGGAAATATTACATCATTTAGGATATGACACACTTAAAACCCTCTTACTTGGAATAATTAGGGATGAGTGGATTGATCTCCTTGATATCATGAGTAAAGGTGATGTATACCAATTATTATTTAAATAAATTGTGAAACATGAAAACACATATCACGAGGAAGGGAAAGATTAAGTAAATCAACATCAAGATTGGTAAGTCAAGTTAAAATTGGAAATTTGTTTGATGAATTTAAAATAAATACTCTTAGCAATTTAACCAAACAAGTGGAAATGCTAAGAATTAAATATGAGGAAAAATAAGACGTTGATATTTGTGTATTCAATGAAGAGTCACATGATGTTAAATATTACCCATCATTACCAAGGTTGAAGGAAATTTACGAAGAGGACAATGGAGCAAGTCAATCACCAAAGAAGCTATGTTATGTAGCTCGAAAAGGACCATTGTAGCCTATTCAACCTAGCATGATGCAAGAACCTAATTCATAATTTTTAAGGTTATGCACATCCATCTCAAATTAATTATAACACAACCTTTCCTTGGCAACCTTGGCCATTTCAATCCCAAAACCAATCTTTACAACAATGTTGGCAAGGAACTTATGGGAGAAATACACAATATCCTGAATATTTTCCTCAATGTCATCCATACCCAACTCCATGCTATCCCTACAATCCACCTCCACCTCCACCAAAACCCCAACCACATATATCATAAAGATCCACTCACTCTTACTCAACAACCTGTACCACCATTCCCAAACCCAAACAAGGAAGTAGCTCAACCCACCTACAATGCTGAGGTACAAAACTTCCTAACGTATGATCCTCTTGATCTCAATGGTATCCATATTAGCTCATGAAGTGTATTACATAAAAGATATTCTCTTGATGCCATTGAAGGACAACATTTAGAAAAAAATATTCAAATGAGAAGACCAAATAATCATGGGCTTCACTTGATGAAGAGGATACATCAGAATCAGAGATTAAGAAAATTCACTCATGTTTACCATCATATCCTCTATGTGTTCAAGAAAATAATCAACAAAAATAAGAAGATTTGAATTTCATGGAAGAAGAAGACAAAAAATATGATCCAAATAAGTAAGTGTAACAAGGGCATCACAACTATATTGAAATATGGTTCCACACAATCATTAAGTTGCAACAACACAATCTTCTTCATCTATGCTTGATATTTTCAAAGTCAAAGAATTTGGTCTCTAAAATTTAGGTATAAGAGGTATATCTGATTGGAGAAACAGGTCAAAAGGTCATGTATTCTTTAGGGAAGGTTTAGAGAGGTCCGCCAACACCACATTCATCACTCATCCACTCCATACGACTTAAATTCAACTTCAAATTCCACTTTGCCTTACATGAAAAAATTTGGAAAAAAAACTTTGTCATCAGCGTTTCCACCACCTACACCCCCACTTGATGATTTTAACCCTCTCCTTACACCTCCTATGAATTTCCGTCAATCACACATGTAGTAATGAGGTCTTGAAGAGGAATTAAATGACTTCTAAAGGAAGAGGATTCCTCCTCTACTAGCTTGCACAGTTACAACAGAACTCAACATCAATTTTCTTTTAGTCACACAACAAAATATCTAACAACCTTGATCACCATGAAGCCATTTTTGAAGATCCAGAAGAGACTCATCACCCTCAAGAAATCACTCCGCCAGCAGATGGAAACCCGTTCATGAGAGAAACACCTACACACACACACAGGAACATCATTCGTCAACGTGCAATCCATTTCAAAAGACGTGCACAACAACCTCACCTATGTTTAGAAATAATATATGATTAGCGACAGGAATCATATCAAGAGCATATGAGGAGAAGAGAAATAGTAGCAAGAAGAAAACCTAGAGGACCTCTAGCATATTATCAAATGCAACTTCAAGTTCATTGGTAGCAGCTTCATGACCACCAAAGGAAACTTCAACATTCATATCAGAAACTTCAATACTACCTCCCAAATGCATCAAGGGTAAGGCTAAGGTATGCAATGTTTTAAACCTTTCCTATGACATTATTTTATTTTGAAAAAAATTGTGAGTGTATGAAGCAAATGGTTTTTATATCCAATATTAGTAGCAGAGCAACCTAATCCTTATCTAGCAATTAACTTCACTTTTCCACCATGACACCCACACTTGGGGGAGAGGACAAGACAAAAGTGAAGAGGACTTAAAAAAGTGGGATGTAATCATTTAATCATGATGGAAGATAGGGAGTGCATACACGTAGGTGAGGGCCAACTCAGTTAAATAAAAGAACTTTGAGTTTACTTTTCATGTAATAAAAAAATAGAGAAAATTTGAAAACAAATTAATGGAAAAAATAGACAAAAAAATAAAAATAAAAGAAATAAAAGGTGGACCCACCACCTCTTGGCATAACATATTAGTTTGTACATGATGTTGTTTGTGTGTAGCTCATGTACTCACCACTCTCCATCATTATAGTAGCTCAAAAACCAAATTTCATCCCCTATCTGGATTGCTACAGGAAAATCCTAGCACACTACATGAGGGATGTGAAAAGCTACAGGAAGATACAAGAAGCCTGCAAAAGCTACAAGAAGGCCACGAAAATTCTACAGGAAGTTAAAAAGAGTGCTATAGGAAAAAAAATCTCCTTGAAGCCTCAGGGAGCAAGGAAATATTCAAAGGAAATGGCAAGGGTGCAAACAAAGATGCTACGGGAGAAAAGATAACTGCTACAGGAATTAATAGAGTTGCGACAAGAAAGATCGTCATTGTTGTAGGAGTACCAACGGTGCTACAAGACTACCAGTAGTACTACAGGAGAGCTCCTTGATAAAAAATTTGTTATTGGGGTTTTAAGCAATGATTAAGTAATTGCCAAAAGGTACAAAGAAACACAATAGAGCTGCAAAGGATTTGTTATAGGAAGTTTGGGCTGCATAATGGTAAATTATCCAAGGGTTAAAGGTATCCAAGTTGGTATATTGGTCATCACATCATTCCTTTATTTTTATTTAGGTTATTCAACATCATTTATCCCTCTATAAGAAGAAATATCTCTATGTTAAAAGTTGAGAATTTAATGATGGATATTATGATGTGTCATGGCCAAGAATAAAAAAATTTACACCTGTAATTGAATTGCTTACCATTTTCTAAAATTGCAACCAGATGGGATTCTTTGAAAAGGTAAGGGGGTATGATGATGACATTGCACTTTAGTTTTCAATCAATTTATAGGATCCAAGTTGCCAAGAAGATGAACCAAAATCAAGACGTTGCCCTAAAAAATGGGACTCATCACAGTTGAAGAATCTCTTGAGAGAAAGAAGTAGCCTCAAACTACGTTAGGGCTTCCTTGGGAAACTGAGATAGAAAAAAATACAGATAAAAGAGTAGCAAGACGAGTAGTAGAAAGAGAATCAAATAGACCAACAAGCAAATCATGAAACATGTCAGTATACATGAAGAGCAACAAGGCAAGGATGATGGATAGGTTTCTCAGAAGGTGAGCAACAATTTCAATAGTCGGGTGTGATGGGCCTCCAAACTAGACAAAAATTAAGGCCCATATAATCTTTCTTAGGCACATGCAAACTATATTAAACATCTCCTTATACACTTAATAAATTTTTTTAACTTTAATATGTTCATTATGAGGTTTATGTATAATTGCATATCTGTGCCTAATATTATTTATTTTTATAAAATATTGTAATAATATTGGGCAGATTGTGAAGATTTGGATGAGGAGATAATTTAGGGATGTGCTCCCTACTACACGAGGATCAGTATTGGATAATAAATCAACAATATATTATGAAATTATTGCACAAATTCTAGACCTCTGATGATTGAGAAAATCTAGGAATGTGTTCCCTATTATTTAATGGAGATTCCTAGTGTTGAGAACTAGATCCATTGTTTGAGGGATTTTGGAGGGGAAATATTTGACCTTTCAAGGAGAATTATTCTTAATCATTTTTTATAAGTACGAGTTAGAATTTTTCTCTAGGGGTTATTTTTTCTTAGTCTCCTTGTGGAGAAAACTTGTATCTTTACAGCTTCACTTTCATTTCTAGCAGGGATGTTAGGTCTCTATACTACTAGTGTAGTCCCTTATTGCTATTAATGCAACCCCATTAATATATTTTTGTTTCCATGTAGTTCCCATATTGCTATTATCTTTCCCTTTAGAAGACCATTATTTTTATTCTTGCGCCCTTACAATATTATTGTTATGTCAGCTCTGATTATATTGTGACCCCTTAGACTCCTATATATAGAAAGGAGTTATTGTCATTTGTATCATCCAAGAATTGTTTATTTGTGTAATGAAAAGGAGGATTCACCCTCAAAAGACTTATTTTTATGTCGTTGATCTATCTATTCTTCTATTTTGTGAACTGGTTTCATAACATTTGGTATCATAGCTTTGGATTCTAGGGTTTCACTACTCCAAACACGTGGAATTTTCACTATACATTTGTTTCTACGACGTTTAAGAAGTGTAACTTACAACCCATTTGAGAAAAAATATTTATGAGCCTCATATCTAAATTTTAGAGCTTTTCTCGCTATATTTGCGGAGATATGATCCAAGTAAATTACGGTTTTTGCATGGTCTCGAATTACATCCCAAACATGTGACCTTGGAAAAATCGTCATACCTTTCTCTCCGAGAATCAGATTGAAGTTTCATAAGAAGTTATAGAAAGAGGATGTAAATTTGTTTTATGTGTACACGTTTCAGAACTGAAGGTCAAAATAGTGACACGTGGTAGGTTGTACAATTTCGCTCTATTGAACTAGTCTATAATAGGTCGTCGTGGAAAATTTGGCACATCTCTTTCCTGAAGAATTCAATATTAATTAGACTAGTGGGGTTTCAAATAATGCTAAGAGTGCTAATAGAGGATGGAATTCTAGGCCTTGGAGATCATAAATTATAGAGATACAAAAGATTCAATGTCGAGGTCCTACCAAGAAAAAAAAGTGTGTAGTTTTTTTAAAATTTGCATAAGTTTGGTTTGAAAAATTTAGTTTGAATTGATTCAAATGGCATAGTGAAGAATAATTATCATTATTTGATGCCCTAAATAAAGAAAATTGAAACACCTAGTAAGAAACCTAAAAGCTCTACCGTGACTCATTCAGAAGAGGAAGAAATGGAACATGATATATAAAAATTACGAGACCAAGTGCAACAAATTCACTCTCACAAAAGTAATAGAAACTAAGATGGATGGTTTAAATAAAGGAATCGAAGCTAATATGAAAGCTAAGATGGATGGTTTAGAAGTAAAACTAAAAGAAAATATTGAATATTTGAAGAAAAACATGGAAGGTTTAAAAGGAGGTTTGGCAGAGTTGCTACAGAAATGCTTCCTAATGGTGAAATGGTAGTAGAGGAAACTCATGATGAGAACAAAAATAATGTTAATCATGATTTCATATAATCTATTGTTGGATTGAAGACTCACCGTGTTCCAAAGATCGATATGAGGAAGTTTGATGGCAAGGATCCTATAACATGGATACTACAGATGGAGCAATATTTCAATCTCCATAATGTGAAAAACACACAAAAGGTACACATTGCAACTTCATATTTGGAACCCAATCAGTTTGTATGGTATCGATGGATTTCCTCTTGTAAACAAATTTTCCCTTGGTCAATTTTTATGGAGGAAATGGTAGCACATTATGAGGATACAATAAGAAACACCTTCTTTAGCCAATTGATAAATCTGAAACAAAAGGGTTCAATGGTGGAGCACATTGAGGAATTCAAAAAATTGAATATAAGGGTAAAAGATATTCTAGAGGAGCATAATATTGATGTTTTCATAAGGAATTTAAAGGATAACATCCAACACGAGGTTGACCTTTGGGAAACTGATCCATTGGAGAAGGCATTCAGGTTGGCAATAAAGATTGAAAGAAAGAATATGGAAACAAGGAAGCCTACCACTCACAACTATAAATATGTAAGTGTTGTTGCCCCTAGCCTTCCACAACCTACAAGGTTGACACGACAACAATTGGCAGAAAAAAGAGAAAAAGGGAGTTTTTATACTTGTGATAGAAAATACACTAAAGGTCATAAGTGTGCTGAGAAGAAATTATTTTACATAGATTGTGAAAAGGAAGAAAATAAGGAACAAGAAACTTCAAAAGAAGAGGATATACACTAGGAACCAAACCTAGAGAAATAAGAAATGAATCTGACCATAACTCGTAATCCATTTGCAAGAATTACCACTCCTCAAACCCTCAAAATAGAAGGACATATCAAGAAGAAAAGGGTATTAATGTTGATTGATTTGGGTAGTACCCATAATTTTATTCATTCTAAGATAGCCAAGGAATTGAATTATTTCCTATATCCAGTACTAGAGTGTCAAGTGATGGTTGCAAATGGAGGAACCATAAATTGCTCTAGAAAGTACCATAATACAAAGCTAATCATGGGATAATATGCACTGAATATTTCAATTCTTTCCATTCCAATGGGTGGTGTTGATATTGTACTAGGAGTCCAATGGCTACAATCTTTGGCTACGATAGCTTTTAATTTTCAAGGGCTTTTCTTGAATTTTTTTTAGGAAGGAAAGGAAGTTGAATTAAGCGGTATCACAGGGAAACTAAGAAAGATACTAACCTCTAATGGCATGACAAAGATTCTAAATAAAGAACAATGGGGTGTGATTGCACAATTATATTCACTAGAGGTTCCCACGTCAAAATCATATATTTCTCAAATGTCCAAAACGTTTTGGACAATCATTCAAAGATATTTGACACTCCGAAAGGCGTACCAGCTATTCATGATAATGATTATGCTATTCATTTGATTTGAGGAGGTGTTCCTTTAAAAATCAAGTCTTATAGATATCCATATGCCCAAAAGAGTGAAATTGAATGTATGGTTGTATAAATGCTAGAGGGTGGTATAATTCGACCTAGTTAAAATTATTTCTCTGCTCCAGTAGTATTGGTGCACAAGAAGGATGGGTCATGGTGAATGTGTCTGGATTATAGGGAGATCAACAAGCTCACTTTTAAAGAAATTTCCTATCCTTGTCATTAATGAATTATTAGATGAATTACATTAAACAATTTACTTCACCAAGTTGGATCATCATTCAAGATATCATCAAATCATAATCAAGACTAAAGACATTCCAAAAAAAACATTCAAAACTCATGAGGGTCATTATGAATTTTTGGTGATGCCTTTTTTCCTTACCAATGAACCTTCTACATTTCAAGGTTTGATGAATTCCATTTTTAAACCCTTCCTTAGAAAATTTGTGTTACTATTTTTTAACGATATACTAATCTACAAGAAATCTTGGAAGGATCATGTTCAACATGTTGACAGGGTGCTCAAACGATTGGAGGAGAAAGAATTATATGTAAAATATTCCAAATGTTGCTCCGGAGTAAAGAGGTGGAGATTCTGGGTTATATTGTATCTTATGAAGGTGTTAAGGTAGACCTTAGAAAAATTAAAGCCATTAAGGATTCTAAAATCCCCACATCCGTAAAGGATCTGCAAGGATTTCTTGCGTTGAAAGGGTATTATCACAAGTTTGTTAAGAATTGTGGGAGAATAGAAACACCTCTAATAACACTACTGAAGAAAGATTCATTTTATTGGACCCTAGAAGCAACGAAGGCCTTTGAACATCTTAAAGAGGAAATGTGCCAAGCATTAGTCTTAGCTAGACCAGATTTCACAAAAACCTTTATTATGGAATGTGATGCCTCAGGAAATGGAATTGGTGTTGTTTTAATGCAAGCAGGGAGACCCATTTCTTTCGAAAGTTGTCCAATCAAAGGAAAGTATTTATACAAATCTATTTATGAGAAGGAAATGTTGACAATAATACATGCACTTAAGAAATGATGACCTTTCCTAATGGGAAGACACTTCAAGGTGAAAATGGATCATGATAGCCTTAAATACTTTTTATAACAAAGACTATCTTCAGAAGTGAAGAAAAAATGGGTAACAAAGATGTTGGGTTATGACTTTGAAATCATCTAAAAAAAAGGAAGCAAAATGTTGTTGCAGATGCACTCTTAGTAAAGGATGAGGAGGTGAAAGAATTGTATTATGCCATTCCTATTATCCAACTAGATTGGATAAATGAAGCAAGGGATGAATGAAGAATGATGAAGATTTGTGGGAAGACATTCAAACGTTGCAACAAGGTCCCAGTACATCTGATACATTTACCTGGAAAATTTATTCATTATGGTACAAAGATCACTTATACCTCTATAAGAATTCCCAACTCAAACAAAATATCATTCTGGAATTGAACACCTCTCCCTTTGGAGGGCACTCAGGATTTTTAAAAACTTACCACAGGGTTAAGGAGGAATTTTTTGGGATGGCCTTAAATCTGATATTCAAAATATTATGGCATAATGTTTGGTTTTCCAACAAAACAAAATTTATGTAATTAATACCTCTGGTATGTTAAAACCTTTCTTCATTCCAAGTCAATGTTGGGAGGAGGTTTAAATGGGATTTATCATAGGTTTACCGAACTCCATAAGAAGGAGTGCCATCATGGTTGTAATTGATAGAATTTCCAAGTATGCACACTTTTTTGCATTATCTCAACCATTTAAAGCTAGTATAGTTGCTATTGCATTTATGGAAACAATTCAAAATCCAACCCAAAGATTATTGTAAGTGACAAAGATCCCATTTTCATTAGAAATGTTTAGCCAAAATTATTTTATTGTTTAGGTACTCAGTTAGCTCGTAGCTCATCTTATAATCTCCAATCTAATGGTCAAATGAAGATGGTGAAAAAAATGTTTGGAAGGATTCCTTTGTTGCTTTGTATATGATAAAAAAAAAACAACGGGTCAAGTGGTTGCCTCTGGCTGAATGGTGGTATGACACTCCCTTCCATACTGTAGAAAAAATAACCCCATTTATGGTGCTTTATGGATATCATCCACCGTATGTCAAATCATACTTAAGAGAAAATTTTAAGGTTAAAGTAGTGGAATATCAAATTGACCATCAAAAACAAGTTCTCCAACTCTTAAAAGATAACATTACTTTGGCACAAAATATAATGAAACAATAGGCAGATCAGCATCGCAACAAAAGAAGTTTTATTGTAGGTGACTGGGTATTTCTACGACTACCGTACAAACAAATTTCCCTCGAGCAAGCTAACAAGGATAATAAATTATCACCAAAGTATTATGGTTTATACAAGGTGTTACAAATGATTGGTACTATGGCATTCAAATTGGAGCTTCGTGCATCTTCACGAGTGGACCCAGTTTTCCATGTGTCATGCTTAAAGAATGTTATAGGTGAGAAGCTCCAAGTTCAAACAATATTGCCAGAACTTTACAAGGAAGGAATAATCATATTGGAACCTAAAGCAGTCATAGAAACAAGAAAGTGACAACTACTAAATTGATCAATTTTAGAGTACCACATCAAGTGGAAAAACTTACCCACTAAAGATTCCACATGAGAGGATGAGAATTTTATGCAGAAGCCCAAAACTACTCAAGCGTTTCAGGACAACATGTTTTTGAAGGAGAGTGGCATGTTAGTTCCCTATACTACTAGTGTAGCCCCTTATTGTTAATAGTGAAACCTCATTATTTTATTGTTGTGCCCTTAGAATATTATTTCTATGTCGACTCTGATTATATTGTGACCCCTTAGACTCCTATATATATATATATATATATATATATAGATAAAGGATGTATTATCATTTGTATCATCCAAGAATTGTTCATTATGTAATGTAAATGAGGTTTCCCCCTCGAAGAGGCTGATTTTGAAGTCACTGATCTATCTTTTCTTGTATTTTGTGAGTTGGGTGCATAACAAGGGATGTAGTTAGATTGATTAAAATAATGAATATTCGCGCAATTTTTTTCAAATAAAGCTTGGTATACTTCATAGGAATCTGAGTATCCTTGGGATTGGCAATCCTAGGAACCTCAAAGCCCTTTTGTATAATTTTCTTTTCTTATTTTCACTTCTTATTCACATGCATCTCTTGTTCATGTTTTTCCTATTTTTTCATTTAGTATTGATGAATTGTTGTTGTAGGATTGGGTTAAATGGTTGAAGTGAGATCCTTTGTAGGATCAAAAGCATTTTTTCATCCTTTGAACATATTTGGAATTTCATATGAATCATTGAGCTACTTGGATTAGTTTACTTATTCGCAAATATAAAAATATTCTGGAAGTCCCTTGTAGTAAATAGTGGTAATTTCCTGCTAATTTTTAGAACATGGAAATTACCCTCATTTGAGTTTATTCCACTTTCATTATATCATAAAAACATTCAAGATAATAACAAAATCTACCCCATTTCATTTTCACTTGACTATGTTAATCATTTGATAGGTTAACTAGCTCACTAGTTCTCAAATTTTTAGATTTTAGACTAGGAATTTGCTGCTATTTTTTAGCACATGTTAACAAAGGTATTTTGAGTGATTCAACTTGGAATAGAGACCTAAGATATACTATTCAATAAAAAAAATTGGCCCATCCCATTTGGATTTGATTTGCTTGGTCATTCAGTGAATTATATCTTCATGTAGCAAACATTGTAACTTCCTCTAGCAATTCTCTAGGACATGCGAACTTGACCATATTTGCTCAAAAGGATTGGTTTTTGAAAAGTAGATTTAACCTATTTATTTGAATTCATTCTCTTGGTATTTCAATTACAAATTGTTGTTCTTGCCTAGGATTAATTTATTTTCAATGTAACATTTCCATTTATGCATTTTTTTAGGATTTGAGTAATTACGTTAACTCCATTACATATTGACAACAAAATAAGCACACATTTTATGTTGCACATATAGCGTCAATACCTCTTAGGTTTGTACGAACCTAGAGTTGATAATTAAATTTTGTAGCCTTAGGAGTTGCAACATTATTGTTGCAATACTGAGGCTCATTAGTTGGGAAGCCACATCTCCTTGATTAGGGAATGGATTAGTAAGCACAAATGACCGCGAAGAAGAAGGAGGGGGAGTAGGTTGAAGTATAGGCTGGTGTCCTCTAGAGGAAGTTGCTTAAGATTCCCATGCTTGATTCATCTGAGGTAATAAGGGACATTCATGAGTATAATGGTAAAAAAGGATGAAAAAAGGACAAGGTTTATTGGTTCTAAGAGCCTTATTCTGCTTGGGTTATCTTCCATGTTGTTGGGTCTTGGGACTAATCTGGTCTACCTTAGGGGGATTAGATTGTGTACCTTAATTTCCTTAGTTACTTTGAGGTTGCTAGTTCTGATTACCTTTCCCATTATTCCTTCTCTTAGGTTTATGGGGGTTGGTAGTACTCTGTTGATCATACCCTTGATTATTTGGAGTTGGTTGTTGTTGTGGCAGAGGAGGTGGAGATAGAGAAGGTTGAGGTGCTAGTGTTGGTGGGGATGGAGCACTAATCTATAAATAAGGATAGTAAGTATTCATAAAAGCATTTTTATAAGTAGGTTGAGAAAAAACTATCCCTGGCATCAACTGATGTCGATGTGGTAATTCATATATTGTTCTTGTACCTTAGTAAGATTTGTCATGCAATGGATCAAGAGGAGGATACGGGTAAGTGTAACAGGTACATAACTCATAAGAGGTTGAGGATATATTAATGGTTGAAGGTGGGAAAGAGATCCAAATATATTCTCACCAACATGAGATGGCCCGAGTCCATTAGCCCCACGAAGCCTAGGCAGATTGGGGAGGGTAGTATGAACATAACCTAACCAGGCATATATCAGATCATATTTCAAAGCTATCTAAAGAGCTTCTTCCTCAATTTTAGGGAAGTGAGAGGTGAAATATTTACCTATTAGGGAGTGTTCTCAAAAGCTAATCCATATACACATGGTCTTCAAAATCAAGGGCTATGCACGTTCTCCGCCTTTTGTGCCATTCCTCTAAATGGTCCAGAAGTTTGATGAAAGGAGGTGAATAATTCAACACCCATGTCATATCGGAGAGTTAACTGGAAATAAGAAAGGAAATATTTGGTGAGATTCGTAAAGGTAGAATGTGAGGCATGTGGTTTATCAACATACCACTTAGCAGCAGTTCCAGTTAGGGTGCATTAGAAGACACAGAGATTAACGCAACCTTTGGTAATGGAATTTTATGAACACCACTAGAAAGAGAGAACATGATTGGTGTGGTCTTCTCTAATATTACCTTCAAACATAGGATTGTTTGAAGGGGCTTTGGTGGGTAGAGGGGGCTAAATATGGTCATGGAGAAGGCGATTGTTGATAACTTGGCTGAAATCATGGAGGCTCAAATCAGCCATATAGGGAAGCAAGGGGGATTATTGGCCATAATTGAAGAGGTTTCTCCTACAGGGTTACCTTGGTTAGTATTTTAGGCACCACCTAGGTTATCACCACCCATATTAGTGCCCGAAATGGTGGTGATATGGGTATGGGAAGCCGTTGAATCATAGGAAGAACTAGAAGAATCATAATAACTAGATTCTCTATGTGGACTCAATGGAGGACATGATATATGGACGCTTACTTCTTGAGCAGGGATGAGGGGATGTCCTAGAGGAAACAAGGGGGAGAAGGCCATGAAATCTCTATGAAAATTTCCTATAAGGCGTAATGGTTTTAAGACAAAGATGACTTGAGAGGATAAAGGGTGATTACGGGAGAAAAGAGTAACAAAAAATAAGAAAACACTAGTGGAGTGGTGCAAGTCTAAACTAACTATAATGATATGTTACTTTAATTCAACCAAACATGTCCTATCAAAGAAAAAATTACCTCTAGCCTGAGGGTAATCTAAATCCTTGAACAACTCTCAGTTCTACTATTTTAGATGGCCTTCCAAGAGACTTCTTACTTGAAAAAATATGATCTCTATAAGAAGATTCGTCTAGAGAAAGGTGGGTTAGAAGGCCAATTGCTTGCCCATAACTAGTCCTATAGGGTATTTTCCTAATATTGGCCACTAAGGTTGCCTTTGTCCCCAAAGGGTGATCGATAATTGAGCTTCTTAGTGACCAATAATGACATGGAATTCCCAACCACATGTTGGGTAGCCTTGAGGAGAACTACTTGCACTGTAATCTAGTGTAACCACCTTTGAATTGCGTTTTTGGGGTTCTTTGGCTTTGGACTTTGGGATGGTGAAATATTTTAAGCTCCCTAATATGTCAACTTTATATGTCTCAATTGGAGTAATCAATGGGCGTTATTGGAAGCCTATATGTGATCAATAGCGACACGGAATTCCCAACCGTGACTTGGGTAGCCTTGAGGAGAACCGCTCATCATGATCTAGCCTAACAACCTATGAATCAAGTTTATGAGGTTCTTCGTCTTTGGACCATGGGATGGTGAAATATTTTAAGCTCCATAATATGTCAACTTTATATGTCTCAATGTAAGTGATCAGTGGGTGCTATTTGAATCCTATCCAACTAATCCTACACATGACAACAAAGATTATTTTGACGTTGGTTCCCAAGTGCACTTAATCTATGTGAGGTAAGTTATTATGGTGAATTGTTTCAAGTATTCGCTTGACAGTGATAACTAAGCTCACATTTTCTTAGTCCGTGTGTGTCTGAAAATTGTTTCAAGTGGATGAGTTAATTAAGCATGTTTTGATGATTCCAATGTTGCTGAAAATAAATTTCATAAACTGAAAATAGTACTCAAAATGAAGAGTAAAATGAACAAAAAATTAAAGCACGCAAATCCCCCACCTAAGAAGAAAATCAAGCATAAAAAACTATGGAAATCATGCAACTCAAAGAAAAAACAAAAATTTCCAAAATATGTAGTGTCTAAGTGACTGGGATATAAAGGAAAAAATATATTGAAAATGTTGTGGAAAACTAGCAAAAATCAGAGGTGAAAATGTTGGGAAAAGGTAGGTAATAAGCTCAAAAAACAAGGATACACATGGGGATCCTAAGGAGGGAATACAACAAAGGATTATAAAGGGAATAAAGTGTTGTAAAATCCTATCTAAAATGACTACAAAAGAATGGAGAAAACACTGAAAAATAGTGTTTGAAATTTATGCACACTAGAATCCTCAACTTAGTAGTTCTCTGCCTAGATTATGGAGGTGTAGTCTAAACCCTAGCGGGATTTTTCCTTCCTCAATGTGAAAATACTCAGTGGATCAAGGCTTAGAGGTGACTCAGGAAAGAACAAAGACCCTTCCTAGCACACACACAACAGTGTCGACAAAAACTGGAAAAAACTAAAAGATTAAATAAACAAATATAAATTAAAATAAAAAAAAAAATAAATAAATAAAAAAAAATAAATAAATAAATAAATAATCACTAAAATTGTAGAATGGAGAAACTAGCATGGAAAGTGTGCCCAAGAAAAGATTTTGGGCTAAAAAGTGTGTTTTTAATAGTACAAAATATGGTCCAAAAAGTGTGCTCTATTCTCATTTCTTCTGCTCAACAGATATGACCTAAATTGTGTTGTCTCTTTCTTAGTTGGTGCCCATGACCTACAGAAATATGTGAAACCCTAATAGAAACAAAAAAAAAAAACTAGAAAATAGAAGATACCTAAAAATATAAATTGATAGAAGTAATTTTTTTTAAAAATACTGAAAATAATTGAAACAAGAGTCAACAAGGTTCTGAATCACTACACTAGTGGAGTTGCCATTTGTTGACAACAAAAGTGCTAAAGACCCAATGGAGTGTCCATTTGTTATTGTAAATTTTTTTTAAAAAGTGTACAAAAATACCTTACTTAAGTTATAGGTGAATTATAGCCCTAACAATAGTATATGGTTTCTTCTATGCTTCATATCTGCAATAAATAATGAGAGAAAACCCTACAATAAAATAGATCAAATATAAACATATAAAATCAAAAAAGCATAATAACCCAATGGAGGACTTGAATAAATGAAAATTTTATTAATGAATACACCTAGTGAGAAGAAATTACAAAACGGGTATGTAGTTCCCCCTTTGTGGGTTGGGTCCTTTTCTTGTCCTTGTGCTTCACCAATGTGCCTTTCTCTCTCAATTTCCAATGGGAAAAAAAACAAGAAAATGCGCTTGAACTGAAATGGGAGCTCAAATGTTGTGAGAAGATAATGACGATGGCAATTATCAAGGCGAAGAATGGATATAAAATACTCTATTTATAACAAAATATTGAGCTAAATTAGAAATTAGAAATTACTAAAATATTATTGACTAAATCAAAATCTAACTGTGGTGAATACTTTATTATATTTTTGAGAGGTAAAGGATATTCAAATGGTCAAATATGTTTTTTTTCAAATTGGTCAAGGTAATTAACAAATAAAAATGATTTCATAATTATGTCAAAAGGAAACTTTGGAGTAAATAAGGAACAAAAAAAATAATTATTTATTTAAATATTCTAAGATGATTAAGTCAAAAGTGATGAGAAATACTTATGAAATAATTATTTAATAATTATTTTTGGAGAATCTTAACGAAATATTTATTTATTTATTTAATTTTTCTAATGAAGGTTTTGAATTTTAATTAGAAATCATTTAGGAAAAATGGTTTACTAAATTATTTCTTACGGTGAAAGTAAGTTTGCCACAGTAAATCCTAACCTACATTGTGTATCTTGATCAACCTAGAAAATGGCTAATTGATCATCTATTGGGTAATAACAAGAGGGACTACAATTATTTTGTAAAATTCTTGTGGAGAAAAATTAGACTTTTCTACTAGGAACCATCAGGGAATATTATTATTTTTCTTTGCTAACTATTATCTTGAAAAAGGTCAAGGATTGATTTCTGGGTCTTTTCCTCAATCCTGAACATTTTTTAAAAGGGTTTTTTGTTTTAACTCACAAAAATTAATTTCTAACATTTTGAGGTAAATAAGTTTTCTTTTACTTTCGATAAACCCTATCTATTTGGTTTACACGTTTAGATTTGCAAATGGCTCATTGTAGTCGTAATTCCATGGGTTTTGTCAATCTCTCCTGAGATATTTTTGGTGATTAGCGGGGTTTAAACTAATTAGCCTATAGGAGCATTGCAAAGTGTTAATGTAGTGTTTTCATATCTCTTCTAGCTTCTCTTTTTTTCTTCGTTATAGGATTTAGCTTTTGAAGAAATTTTGGTGCCTTCCCACATTTATATGGGAGGTTTTATATTATAACGGGGGTGTTATAATATACTCTCTACCACTTTTCTTCATAATTCCAAGCTTGTTTTGTGGGAACGGTTCCTAGGGTTCTAGGTAATTTATTTTTCTTTACTTTCTCAGTGCAGTTTCCTTAGGGTTTTACTCCGAGAATTTAAAAAAATATAAAAATCAATGTTTATGTTATTTACCCATGTGAATTGTTTGGGAGAGGGTTCAAACTATATTTTTTTGGGTTTATCTTCATTCACATAATGTAACTCTTAGCTCTTCTATACATAATTTGGGTTTATTTTTTTTGTGGGTTTATCTTTATTCACATAATGTAACTCTTAGCTCTTCTATACATAATTTGGGTTTTTTTTTTTGGATTATTGGTGGAGTTATGAAGTTACCTTCCACTATATAAGGTAAAACCTCTCCCTTAGTTCCCCAAGAATTACAACTCTCATAATTAATTATGTCCCCAATTACGGAAACATACAATTTACTCATTTAATGCTACAATTGTAAAATTTGTTACAGGCATTCTTTCTCTTATTTAGCCTAAGTACAAAGGCATATATGATAATTCGGAAATTTACAATAACACTCACTCTATTTCCTCTCTAGGTTGGCTTCATTCTACCTGACACTTTTTCTTGGTGTCCATAAAAAATGTAATTTCATTCTTGTTGGAGACAATTTTTTTTGTCGCAATATATTTTAAAATTCACATTTATAATGTTGTCACACTTGTTTTTGAAATTATTTACTAGAGTATGTGTTAAATATAGTTACTCTATTTTACTTTTCCATGAAGGATCCTTATAAAGGTTCCATACTTAGTAATACATTTTATTTCAATATCTCAATAATTATTTAACTTCCAATAGAGTTCATTTATTAACTGAATTCGGGAATTTGGCTGTGGTGTTTCTCAATGTAAGTCAATATATTGGTTCAACACTTACCATTGTATATTAGCGCAAAACCATACTTAAAGGATTTCATTCTCTTCTGGTGTGAAATCATGAAGAATTATCCATTGAGTTTTATTTTTAAAATTGCATGCATGCACTCTGAGGCACGATAATAATTTAAGTTTTTATTAATAATTTACCCTTCACTATCATTCCAATTTTTTTGAACATAATATTTGTGTAGTCAAATTCCCCTGGTTAATTTATCAAAAGATCTCCGAGAATGATTTTAGGACTTACCTGAAATTCATCATATCTATCTACATAGTTCTATTATCAATACTAAAAGATATACATGTATGCATATATTTGTCTGGAAAATAATGATTAGACATTCCTATTTTCTTTTGGTATCCATCAATATAATAACCCTTCCAATATGAATTTCTATCTCTAATTTTAATAATTACATAATAATAAAGAATTGGGTAAAGGTGACAGATTTATGTGGATAATTTCCACATAGGCAACAATCATATAGAAATAAATTTCTATAATAATCTGGTTAAACAACCAACTACTCTTTTTCTTTTTATTCATATGATTTTCCTAAAACAAACATGAAAAATTTACTCTTTTCTTATTCATAATAAAATTGGATTAGAGATATTGACTTGAAATACTTTCTCAAAATTATATGGATAGGATCTTGGCTCCTCTCTGCCTTGAAAAACTAGACACAACTTGTCTTCCCGAGAAAACTAGGCCTACAACTTTTATGTCTATTCTCCTTATTCTCTTCAGCTTCTGCTTGTCCTTTCTTCTCAGAATAATCAAACTCAAAGCAAGAGAATTCTCAGATAATATCCATCTACCACTTTTTTGGATGTTTGTTAATTGCCTCCACCTCACCAATCGGTTGCAAGTAGTTAACTACTCATTTATGAGCCTTTATTTCCCACTTTTGAATACAACTTTCTACATCCTATGAAACTTATAAATGGCCATTTAAGAATTTTAAGAATTAAATATAATCACCCAGATTAGATGCCTAGGACTTTTGATATAATAATTATTTTCAAAATACAGTTGCAACCATTTTTCCTCTTTCACTCATTTGTCCCTAGCCATAATTTTTAGTTTTTTCTTTATTCATAAAATACAAATACAAATACAACTTTATAATAGTAACTATACATCAACCATTATCAGTGAGACTATTAATAATTAAATATCTATTTATTTTTCTAATGTAACGTAATTAACTTTAAAAACGAAATTATATAAAAGTGATTGTACTAAAGTCTTTATCACATGCTGTATGTACAAAATAATGACTGTGCGAAAAAGGATTATGTGTGGAATGACATTTACGTGATGCATTTGATCGCTCCACATACATTTCCTGATAGCACAAATCGATTCCAATTTTTAGCAATAGGCTTTAACATCAATAAAACAAATAATTAAGATAATTCATTATAAGATTAAATGTAAATTATTTTGACGTTTTTTCAGTTGATCAATGCATAATGAGTCCATTGTGCGCCTCGCATCGAACATATGTCAAAGAAAATGGTACAAGTATTCATTGACACTACGTATAGAACATTAACAAAACCATAACATAATTTTGTGTTAGAGCTAAGTGATCATGTCTCCACATAATATTTATATACCATTGTATTGGATGTCTATATAAAAATGCACATGATCACAATGAATTTTTGTTTATTTTATTTCCTAAATTCCTAGTAATTAGTACACACATATTGACAATAGTAATTAGTACACACATATTGACAATATTAAAGCGATAATGGTTAGCAAAATTAACCAACAAAATAATTTTTTACTTTCAAGATTTACTTTACCACCTATTGTTAATGTTCTGTTTCGTATTTTAAGTTTATATTTATTAAAAGTGTTAAACGTGTTGATAAATCTATAAATAAGATCTATATCTAGTAATATATAAGAAAAATGGTGGTAGGAACTACTAGCATTGGAATACTAAGTCATGATTGATAGCAATGCTGGAAACCTTTGAGTACTACTTGGGGGGTGACTCACTAGTGTGCCTTGTCTATAATGTTTTCCAATTATAAATTTTGTACTGAATCACATATATTAGGTAGCAACACACTGGATTATCTCATGCATATAACCCATATAAGAAACATAACGATGAATCAAGAACACAACAAAGCATTAAGACATAAGACATAAGATATCTAGAGGAAAAACCTTCAGTGGGAAAAAATCACACCTGTGACTGTTGCACTGCTCTAAATATTCTATTATGAAACTATAGTATTTTTACATAGATTTCTGACTTGATTAGCTTCGATAATTGACTTCATATACAATTAGTTGACTTTGGTCATCCTAGAGACTTGATTGTACTAATCATGATGGAAGACTATTAGGTCCCTATAATATGAGTCATTACCCCATTACTATTTTCCCTGTATCCCTTATTGTTATTGTTGTGCCCCTATTGTCCCCATATAGTTATTATTGTGCACCATAGAAGCCTACTATTCTTATTTTTGTACCCTTATATTATTATTGTTAGGTCGTCTTAGGTTATATTATGACCCCTTAGACTCCTATATATAGAAAGAAGCTTTTGTCATTTGTATCAACTAAGAATTGTTCATTTGTGTAATCTAAAGGAGGTTTCCCCCTCAAAGAGGCTAATTTCTAAGATGTCGATCTATCTTTTCTGTCTTTTTTTGAGATGGTTTCATAACATTTGGTACGAGAGCTTCGATTCTAGGGTTTCGCTGATCCAAACAGGTCGTTGTGGATGTTTCACTATTACCTTTTTCTACACCATTTCAGAATCTAAAAAAAACCATTTGATCTGAAATTTCTCTGAACCTCGGATCTGAATTTCAGATATTGTTTCGATATTTTTTAGGAGATGTGATCCAAGGAAGTTAGGGTTTTTGTAGGATTCTGAATTATATATCAAACAAGTGACCTGGGAAAAATCGTCATAACCTTTTTTGTAAGCATCAGATTGGAATTTCATCAGAGGTTATAGAAAGAGAATGGCATGTAGTTTTCTATATATTGATTTTAGCTTCCGAGGTCAAAATAGTGATACGTGGCACTTCGTACAAGCTCGCTATGCAGAATGAGTCTATAATCAGGTCATTGTGGAAGATTTGTCATAAATATTCATTGGAGAATCCAATCTTGATCAGACTTTTAGGGTTAGAAAGAGGACTCAAAGGGCTACCGCTGAAAGAAATTTCAAAACTTAGAGATCCAAAATTATAGAGATACAATAGATTAAATATCGAGCTCCTACAAAGTGAAAAAAAGTGTGTAGTTTTTTTAAATTTTTGCATAAGTTTGGGTTGAAAAATTAGTTTGGAGGAATTCAAAGGGCATAGTGAAGCATTATTATCATTAATTGATGCCTCGAAAAAAGAAAATAGAAACACCTAGAAATCAATCTGAAAGCTCTAGCATGACTCATGAAGAAGATAAAGAAATGCAACATGATATATCAAAATTACGAGACCAAGTGCAACAAGATTCACTCTCACAAGAACTAACAGAAGCTAAGATGGATGGCTTAAAGAAAGACGCAGAAGTTAATATGAATGACATGGAAGCCAAGATGGATGGTGTGGAAGCTAAGATGGATGGCATGGAAGCTAAGATGGATGATTTAAATAAAGAAGTGAAAGCTAAGATGGAAGATTTGAGGACAGATTTGAGAATGTTTCTATAAGAAATGCTTACTAATGGCGAAAGGGTAGTAAAGGAAATTCATGATGAGAACAAAATAAATGTTAATCATGATTTCATAGACTCTAACACTTGATCGAAGACCCACCATGTTCCAAAGATCGATATGAGGAAGTTCGATGGCAAAGATCCCCTAACATGGATATTATTGTTATAACACCATTTACCACTCTTGGTATTTGTGATGCTTTCTTTATGGCCTAGGGCAACCCCTCCTTCTACACTTGGTCCAAATATATAAAAAAAACTGTGCTTTATTCCCTGTACGCTAAATTTCCCTGAGCTAAAAGCGTGTACATGCAGGTCAGTCAATACCCAACCCACGTATATGTATTAAAACACTTAAAAAATTTTAATTTCCTTAATTATGGGTGAATTTCATGGATTGTACCTATTGATTACCTCCTATTTCCCATGGCCCAACTGTTTCCTAAATGTTTCCCAATAAAAAAACTATTTGGGACAGTTATAAATAGACTTCTATGGGAATGCCTTAAGGAGGAGAAGAGATAGAGCTATTATACTAAGATTAACCCTGAATGAATCTGATGAATCCCTCTGCCTCATGCACCTCCCCAAGCTTCAGGAAACCCTTGTTTCCTTGATTATTGGTATCCTTCCTTTTCCTTGACATATCATGGTGTTGGTGATGGAAGAAGATTGTTGAAGGCTAGGATAGGATGAATCTGGAGGATCGTTCCGCTTGGAGCTAGAGAAGAAGACTCAAGTGAATTCTCTCTATGTTATTATAACTTACTGCAATAAAAGAAATGTTCTCTTGTTTCCAAAATTAACTATGTTTATGCATCAAATTATGTTTTAATTCATATATGAATGTTGTTTTTATGTATGATCAATCATTTGTTTATATGATATAAAGTCAATTTTGTGAATATGATTTACTTCTATACTACTACATATGTTCGGATTGAATGATCTTTAGGATTGAAGAACATCGACAGTTGCAGAGGGTCTGAACCCTGTGAGACCTACTCAAACGAATGAAATTTGGGTACAGTCACTCTTACGTAGTTTGATAATATAACCATCTTGCCTAAGTTGTCTGAGTATTTATTGTTGTAGTTTGCTTCTGCTGTGTTGGGGTTCTAACCCAAAGCCCCAGGGTGACTCCACCTGAAATAGAATTGGAAACTTCACATGGGATAACAATCTTGTTATTCCTAGTTTGGGTTGTTCATTATCAATCAGGGCTCAGTCTTTGGTTTTCCTGTTGTTACAGTCCTATTTGGTATACTAGACTCCTAGGCCTCAAGTCTGATCTTTTGGATCAGACTTTGTTTTTATTTTTTCTTGCAAAGATTTGTATACACTCTTTACTTTGTTTACAGTAGCATATACACGCTTGTTTTTGTAAAGTGAACGCACGTATATGTGAATTTCCTCTGTCATAAGCATGTGTCCACGCTTTTGTTTTTGAACACAGTCGCGTACGCAAACTTTTTCATTGTTTTTTCAAATCTCTCTGCCCAGATAAATTTCTTGCTTAGTATTTTCAGTCTCTGTGTGGTCAATTGCTATCTGAAGAATTTAATTATTCTGCAAGATTACTATTTCGAAGTCTCTTCCTCACTGAAAATATTTTGCCTACGTTTGCTTTTTTAGAGAGTTTGTAATTTTTGTTTTGCAACACAAGACTTCGTCTTGAAGTTATAATTATTCTAGTCCTCTAGAACACAAGATTGTTTTCAGTTTCAATGTCAAGCTCGGATTTCGAATCTACTTTCTTTTCTCTCCTTCATTTTGTGGTCTCATAGATTTTCCTTATTTTTGAAAGTATTCTTGACAAATTCGGAAGTGTTTTCTTTCTTGGCTTCTTGGTCAGTTTGACAAGCTCTTTGCTGCTACTTGGGTCATTTTGTACAAGTTGAAGTCTTTTTGCTCATGTTTTTGTTCATTTTCGATTTTGTAACTCGCAAAGACTCCTTGTGCTCTCTTTCCAATATTTGAGTTTTAGTAGCATTTTGGTTGATTTCAAAAAGTTCTTTTGGTTGCTTCTTTAAAAAAGAAAAGATCTCAAAAAACTTTGTTTTTGTTTTCTTTTACCAAATTTGGTTTTTGGTTTGTTTTTGTTTCTGAAAGTGAATTGCTATTACAATTTGTCCTTCTTGTTTGGAGAGAATTTTATGTTCAAATTTTGTATCCTCTGTAGTACTTAAGTTGGCTCATTGTGAATTATAAACAATTGATTTTTCTTTTTGAGTGATTTAGGATCTTGCATCTCCATTATATCTTGCATTAGGGTATTTTGCATTGTTAAAACATTCATAGTCTTTTAGTTTCTGGGTGTGTGATGTGTGTTTTAAGAAAAGAAGAGAAAAAGTTCTTTTCTTTGTAGAAGTTTTGTAGAACCCATATAGAGATCTCTTTTCATCGAAGAAAAAATCATTGCATTCATGTAGTTAGTTTTTTGTTGATTTCTATTGCATCATACAAACATCATTGGTTTCACTCCCATATATACCCTTGACTTAAAGAACAACCATTAAAATCAAGCGATTAATTAAAATAAATTAGAAATTTTGTATTTTCTTCAGAATACACCAACAAGTTTAGGTTTATTAGGGCCTTAGATTAGGCGAGAGGAAAGTTAACTCTCCAAGGCTGCTCAAAATTACAAAACATAGAAGTTTGATTAATGAGCGAAATCCAATAGTGTTAGGGATATCAGCAAAGCTCCATAATTGGGAGTAAACCATGAGGGAGAGTGAAGATAAGGATGGGATATATCCCCTCTCTAGCTTGTTGGATCTCACCTCACAACTATTTCGCCCAGCTTTTGACACGAGTTGGTGACCATAGTTCCTATCCTAGGGACCACAAAGGTGGCTACAGAAGGGAATCCAGTGGCACCTGAGGTTGACTTTGTATCATGTTCCGAAGTACTTCTGGAGGGCACCCTTGTGAAGATTGGGGGCTTGCACTAGCAAAGGCTATTGTCTGGAGGTTAGTGTAACTACCTCTGATACCTACCCTAGTAGGCTTGGGGCGTAATTACCCAAGTCTATTTTCAAAAGGCCCTTGTTATTAACTTTCTTGTATTTTGGTGTCTTGTCCTCATCACCCGGAGCAGAAATACTCGAGAGTAGTTTGATTGCTGATATCTTTTGGGACTTTTCAATGAGTGTTCTTTGCTCCTAGTCAGCTTATCTTTATAATTTTTTGAGTCTTTAAGTAGATCTTTTAAATAATTCAAAGTGGCTAATCGACCATCTCGACATTCTAGGAGACTTCATGCACTATCACCTAAGAGTCCCGAGCCTTCTCTTAGAAGGTGTAGGACCGATTCTGTCAGTGGTTATTAGCCAGTGGCAGCAGGAAGATCGAAGATTGATCCTCTGCTTGGGTTTGTTGATTCACAAGATAGACTTGGCACCAGTAGAGAGTTAGAGAGGAACGCACCAGTTCTTTCTCGAGTACTTTTTAAGTCAGAAGACAATATCAAAGTTGAAGACCTTTCAGAGTCGGTTGCGGCTCTGAATCCTCATCTTCCTCCTAATCATCCAGACTTTCTATTATACGTTGGAACTCCGATTCATAGGCCTTTGAGCCCCGATTTACATCCATCTATTCCTTCGATGACCACTGCTGGAAGCACGGAATCTACAACGATTGTTGTGAGCATGCAGACTCCCATATCTGTACAACGAGGAGGAACTATTTCCATCCCTTCTATTACTCCTAGCAGGGCTATATTTGGGTCTACGTCCATTACATCAATGAGTGGAAGTTCTCAGGCTAATGCATCCAGTTTTGAATTTATCCCTTTTGGAATGTCATCTCAAGGGATTCCTAAAGTTCCTTTGAATATAACATCGACTGCCTCTACATCCATGATGAGATGATTGGCTTCTTTTCAGGGTTTCCCATTTGGAAGTGGTCATATACCACATTCCAATATGACAGTAGGGTTAGTGCCTTTTTCTTTTACAAGTCAAGGTAATAACCCATTCCAGAGTTGGACAAACCCTACGGTTAATGGGATAGGAGCTTGGAATCAATTTTTCAGCTAACAAGGGAATGTTTCATATTCTTCAATTAATTTGTTTTAGAATTTTCTAGCCTTTTCTAACGCATGGAATCCTTATCAAGGGCTATCAGCTCCTTTCAACACTTTGTTAGGGGGTAACTTCACTAGTTAAGGAGGATTTTCGGCAAGAGTTGGTCAAACATCGAATTTTGCTGGACCGCAAGGAGGATCTTTTGGTTCAGTAGACTCTATGAGTTACTTTGGGCAACTTGTGTTTTTTAAAATCTAGGTCATTCTTTTAGACCTTTGGGAACCCTGCCTGCACTGGATGGAAGTCCCAAGGTTCGCCACAACTCCCTTTTCTGGCCATGCTGAACTTGCCAGACTTGACTAAATTGACAAATGATCCAATTCGGTACAATCTGGCTTGGCCTCCGATCCCAACTAAACTTCCCTCAAATATCCCAAAATTCGAAGGGAAGAGTGGTGAAGATGTGGGAGGTCACGTAACCAAATTTCACTTATGGTGCTCATCCAACTCCATGATAGATGATTCAATCAGGTTGAGGTTATTTCAGCGCACCCTAACTGGAAATGCGACCAAATGGTATATAGAGTTTTTAGGGGGCACCTATACTTCTTTATGTGGTTTAGCTAATATCGTTTTGAACCATTTTTAGTTGGCTGTCCTATATGAAGCTAGAACTAAAATTCTGGCTAACTTTCAGCAAGACACCGCAACTCACATTTCGGATCAAATCCAGGAATGGAGGAGGAGGAAAAGGTTTATAAAAGTTAAAA
>APFE031331611.1:67134-92199 GCA_000404065.3 Pinus taeda | reverse complement strand
TCTACTTCAACTCTGGATTTCTTAGATACAGTGTTACCATCTAAAGAAGCAATTTTGTAAGTAATGATGGGTGTGGATCGAAAATGGGAGGATTTACATCATCGTTCATATTTTCTCCCTCCATTGCATGAAGTTGAATCTAGTTTGTCCAATTTGTCTACTAGTGATGTTTGTATAGTTTCAAACCTTTTGGCTCCAACACAATTTTTTGCTGAAGGTAACATGTCGGTTATCTCACGAACTGTACCTGTAAACATCTCTAGGAATCCTAACGTAATAGAAAATGTCTTCGTCAAAGCTGATTGTTCCCCTAAAGAAATTCAAATCTATATCGATCTCTTTAAAGAGTTTTGAGATGAGTTCGCTTGGTCTTATGAGGAAATGCCTGAAATTGATCCATCTATAGTCCAACATGAGATCAAGAAATATGAAAACACCAAACCTATCTTTCAAAAACTTTGACCGGTCAATCCTCGGAAAGTAGCAGCTATTAAAGTTGAAGTTGAAAAGATGTTGAAGGCGGATTTAATTTACCCCATTCCTCTAACTAAGTGTGTTTCCAACCCAGTCCTGGTAGATAAGAAGCAAGGAACGATTCGAGTATGTATCGGCTTTAGGGATTTAAATAAAGCTTGTCCAAAAGACAACTACCCCATGCCTTTTATTGATCAAATTGTTGATGAATGTGCGGGTAATGAAATTTTTTCATTCATGGACAAATTCTCTTGTTACAATCAAATTACTATCAGTCGAGAGGATCAGCACAAGGCAGCCTTTATTTGTCCTTGGGGCACGTTCGCATAGAAAAAGATGCCTTTTGGCCTTAAAAATGTTGGAGATACTTTTTAGTGGGCCATGTCATATGCTTTCCATGACATCAAACATGTTATCAAACCATACATGGATGACTTAGCTGCTTGTTCTTGCAAGAGAGTTGATCATCCCAGCCACCTTTGGTTAGTGTTTGAGAGATGTCGTTTTTATAAAATTCGGTTGAATCCGAATAAGTGTGTTTTTGCAGTCACATCTAGTCGGTTGTTAGGATTCATTGTATCAAATGAAGGGATTCGAGTTGATACTTTCAAGATTGAGGCAATAATTCAGTTCCCTCCCCCATCTTCCATTCGTCAACTTCAAATTTTCCAAGGAAGGGAAAATTTCTTGAGGAGATTTATACCAAATTATGTCAAGATTACGAAAGGATTTATACATTTGCTTAAGAAAGGAGTTCCATTTTTATGGGACGACTTCAAACAATGATCTTTTGATGCTTTGAAAAAAGCATGAACCTTTGCTCCATTATTGAGTCCACCAAATTATGGTAGAGATTTCCTTTTGTATCTTGCTACGATAGAATCAACCATTGGTATGGTTTTGGTTCAAGAGGATGATGCTCTCAGTAAGCACATAATCTACTACTTGAGTTGAGGCTTAGTAGGACCTGAGCTACGCTATTCTCCCATCGAGAAATTGGCCTTGGTAGCTATCCATGTTGTCTAGCGGCTTCATCATTACATTCTGCTTCACAAAACGTTTTTCTTAGCGACTACCAATCCTTTTTAGTTTGTCCTCAGTAGGCGAGTGATTGGGGGCAAGTATAACCGATGGATTGTTATTTTGCAAGAGTTCGATCTTGAATTATTGTCAGCTAAATCTAAGAAGTCATTAGTTTTTCCGGAATTGAATTCAGAGCTACCTTGTGAGGGAGCTATTGTTTATGAGGAAAATTTTCCCTGACGAACATTTATTCTTCATTTCTTCACAAGATCCCTAGTATAGACATATCATTATATATATCCAGACTTCGAAGTTCCCACCTGCTTTCTCCAAAGATGAGCGTCGAAAGTTATGTCACCTTCCCAAAATCTATGTTATTATTGGTGATACATTATATCATAGAGGGGTTGACTAAATCCTTAGGCGTTGCTTAACTTTAGAAGAAGATGAGTCTTTACTTAATGATTTCCATAGTGAAGCTTGTGGCGGTCATCTATCAAGGCTTGCAACAACCGATAAAATTTTGCGAGTAGGCTACTTTTGGCCTTCAATTTTCGAAGAGTGTATTAGAGCGGTCAAATTTTTCCAGCCTTGTCAAGTTTATAATCAAAAAATGCACGCGCATCTAGCTCCACTTTTTCCTTTTATCTTTTTCGGTTTATTTACGAAGTGGGGCATTGATTTTACTACTTGTAATCTGCCTTTAGCAGTGAATCACAATTACATCATTGTGGCTGTAGACTACTTCATGAAGTGGGCTGTTGCCATGCCTACTTACAAAAACGATAGTGAGACAGCAGCCTTGTTTCTCTTCAACCAGGTTATTCATGATTTGGTATCCCAAGAGATATTGTCACTGACCATGGCAGTCAATTCCCCAATCAATTGATGACCGAATTGGCTCTCAAGTTGGGCTTCTGGCAGGAGCATTCATCTCCATATAATCCTCAGGCCAATTGTCAAGCTGAAGCCAGGAATAAGTCACTTAAGACCATCCTACGAAGGATAATTGATAAAGCTCAATCCAATTGGCACATCATGTTGTACCCGATGCTTTGGGCATATCGAACCTCAGTTAAGACTACCATTTATTTTACTCCTTTTCAACTAGTTTACAGAATGGAATCTATTTTCCCTATCGACTGTGAAATTCTATCCCTTAAGCTAGTTGTAGAACTTCTTTCGGAGACATCTAGTCTCGAAGAATGCCTCATTCATTTGGAAAATCTTGATGAGTAGCATCGAGAGGAAACCATTATAAATGAAGCCTGTAAGAAGAGGAATAAACTCAATATGATAAAACTATTCGTCCTCTGGTTTTTTCTGAAGGCAACCTTGTCTTAGTCTACGACCAAGACAAAGATGCCCTAGGAGTAGGCAAGTTGAAATCTATGTGGTATAGTCCCTTTATAGTCAAGTGTGTTTTGGGAAAAGGGGCTTATGAATTAATTGATTTTGAAGGGAACAATCTGGTGGAGCCTAGGAATGGGCTCTACCTTAAGAAGTATTTTGCTTAGGCTTTGGCTGAGAAATTGCTTGTTTGTATATATTGTACCTTTGTACATATTTGTCTAGCATTTTGTGATATCAACATTTTTTGATCTACTTTGGCAGGCATTGATGGCTGATTCAATATATTTTGGATTCGTTGATGGTGTGAATAGGCACACTCGGAATCTTTCTTCCACATCTAGGGTGATTTATTATCCATCTGGCCTATCGATGGTGTTAAGGGGAGTATGTATTGGACCTACTTCGAACAACATTGCCGAATATACTGCCATTCTTAATTTACTATCTGAAGCAATATCTTATGGGATTGATTCGTTGGTAGTTTATCTAGACTCACAATTGGTGGTGTCGCAATTAAATAACACTTATTGGGTTTGTGATCCTTATTTATATCACCAATATTTGAGAGTGAGAGTGTTGCAACGATCATTTATTTATATCACATCTGTTCACATTCCACGATCTGCGAATTCATTAGCAGACTCTATTTCTAATCAAGAATTAAATTGGCACATTAATCATTCATCAAATTAAATAACATAAAAAAATTCAATCTGTATATATGTCATAAAATTGCCTATATATAGATGTAGTGTTCAAAAAATAATATATAAAATTCAGAAAAGATGCCCTCAAAATTTGAGCTTATGCCCATAATCATGTCCAATCATGCATAGATCTATTTATTGACCCAGCTCAGGATGAGCAGCTAAAACGTTAACCACAATGTTGGCTACACACCGAAGTATTGGTCCCAGTCCCATGGTACCCCTACCACACAGCGCTGCATCTCCTCAGGTAGGTCCTCTATGGCTATCATAGGTACCTAGTGAGTTAGTCTCACCAAGTTTCTCTAAACAACATAAAGGACTCTCTCTATCTCAGCTATTGCCTCTTCGGACCCTCTTCCGCGATGCATGTGCCTTAGAAATCCATCATGTCTCACTGGACACACATCTGGAACATGGTAATTATATTTTGTCAATATTTTGTCTCATCAAAAATAATTTTCTAAGTTCATTTCATATTAAAAATCCAAAAAAATCTTAAAAAGTTCACAAAAACTTAAAAATTGCTACCTATGTCTCCCCATGCTGCATTTGGTGGTAAGACTAAGTCTATATCTCCTCAGAAATCCATTTCAGCATATGGGTAGTCATCGACGACGGTGATCGTTTAATCCCACCAGCTGAAAAACTCATCATCAAAAGTCATTTTGGGCACGTCACCGCCACCAAGGTGCTTCATCAAGTCCGCCCATCTACCCATTCATGGATCTCAAGGGCTACTGATGGACACTGATACTTTGAGACGTAGCCTAAGTACCTTCTCGAAGAAGAATGAACATAGGATGGTTCAATATCCAAAATGTTTCGTTTGACCCTTCTGTATAGAGGTCAATTGACTCTTCATGTTAGTCAGAATAGGCATGCACTAGTCAAATATTGTGGTAACACATTCCACTACAAGGGTCATAAATACTTGTGATGCCTGATGCAGGGAAGTCGACCCATTTACTCATGCAATGGTAAATAGTAAGATCATAAAGGATAAACTTTCCACATGTTTGATTGGAATTTTACTTCCAATATCTTCTAGATGTTGAGGAAAATATATATGGACATATTCTTCCACCGAAAGACTACCTCTTGTCCTACCTATCGAATGCATGACCTCCCCTCTTTAGGAGAAACTGGTAATAAAATAGATGTCTTCGAATTTGATCCATAGAGGCATCTGTTCTATCATGAAAGTGTCATCCTCTGCGCTCCAGTAGTGGATCAAAAGTTCTAGCAAGTGTGTATTGGCTTTCATATTTGGCATTTTGAAGAACTTAAGTAAGCCACATCCTTTCAGTGCATCCAATGCATCTTGGTCATTCATTACCTCATTATCAATAGTGGTATGCTCTCTTTCCCTCCAAGTGATAGTCATCCTGCAAAAAATTGAAGCTTCAACCATTAGTTTTTATGTTAAAACTTTAAGTCGCATACATGCGGGTTTCCTTTACACACAGTCGCGTGTAGGGCCATCGTATATATGGGTTGTTCACATCCAACTCACATGTACATAGAGTTGATTTTTTGGGCATAGTTTCCTACGGTCAAAACATTGAAAAAAAACTTCTAAAAACTATCATAAAACATTGCAAGTAGGATTTGAGGATTACCTGGAAACTTTGGGGTGATTTGAATAGTCCAATTGTTCAAAGCAAATCTTGCTTTATTTTGCTACATAGCTCTTTGCTCCAAACAGAAATGAAAAAAATGTGAATCTAAAAGTCATTATATAACTTTGAAATTGCAACATATTTTTTCAAAAATTGATTTTTGTCTCATGGATTTTTTGACTTGTGGGCTTGGATTATCAAGAGTGGGTTGTTTTTTAAGGAAATTTTGGAGACTTCTTCTAGATGTTATTTTGGTCCCATGACCGTTGACACATCATGGAAGGTATCATTCTCTCACTGGCATTTAGGTTAGTGAAAACATTTTTCGGCTGCATCTTGCATACTAGCCTCAATTCAGCGATACATTAGCCATAGGGTCGATCCCATCATATCTTCGTTAAAAAAACATTTTCACTCACCGATTTTTAAATCATGATGCAATGGCAGAGCCATCCTTTACATAGGCATATTAGTTAGAACCTCGTTGACATTAGTCGCCCATGCTACTATACTGAGTAGGCTCGGGAGTCCTCTTTAGTCCCGCCATGGCTGATGCATTGAAGACATTCTCCTTTCTTCGACACTAATTTCTGGCCTTATAGCCTAGAGGCTCCATCGTGTTGAGTTGTAATACTGCATTGCGTTTTGGCTATTTGCACCTTCTGGCCTTGATCCGACTTCACTTGGACTCATTTTTAAGCCACTTATTTGACCATGTCTTCTGCAAAGTCAACCATGCAATCACTTAGCTTCTACGACTTGATGCATCCTTTTACCCAGGGAAAGAGCATCCCTTTGAGTGTCCTTGACCAGTTTCGCCTCCCTACATTGAGCATAGGAATGTTCCCCTCCCAAGAACTAGATCATCTATTTCTCTGACACTCATTCTTTCCACTATACTATAGCATTCTTTTATTCGTTTTCCAGCTTAAAGAAAAAGACAAAAAATATATATATTCCAAAAGGAGCAAGAGCAGGATGACATTTCCATATTTTGTTGGCAGCTAGAGTCAGTCGTGTCGCACTTGACAAAGCACTCAAAAGAAAGTCTCTCCTCCATTTGGGTGGGATTTAGTTTGACTTAGGAGTGCCTTAACCTTATTACTAAGTCAGTAATCCTCCAATTGGTTACCTCTTCCAATCATATGGAGAGTTTTCTTATGCCTCTTTCATGAAAAACTTATACAAAGTTATAATATGTTGCCATATAGTCATCATTGAGTCATGCTTTTGTTCAAGGGAAGTAAAGCTGAGTTAGCCTCTCTACGGTGTCTCTTGACATGTTTTCAGTGTGCCATCCCTCGTTGTCAGTATCATGTTTTTCATCACATCAGTTATATTAGTCCTTTGTTTGTGTTGGTTTGAGAAGGTCTCCATTGACTTCTTGCTAGCGATTCTTTTCCTTATCAAATACGACATATTGCTTTGACGGCAGATCTAGAGCCGCACCCTAGCCTTATTTTCATTATTGATAGGTCACCTTGTGCTTAGCATCGATTAGTATCATGGGTCTTTGACTGAGTGGTTTCCCTTGTGTTCAACATCAGCTTTCAGTATCACACATTGGGATTCGTGTAGTGCCTTGGTTTCCATTTGACCCTATTGGTGGATTCCTTGCCTCCGTGTGAGCTTTCCTTATTGGTTGGTTCAGAGGTTTTCTATCATGCACTAGCTACATCTTGTGTATGCCAAAAACATGCTTCGGTTGAGTTAGTACATCTTTTTCATCCGATTCCTTCCAGATCATTGGCCTATGGCTTACACTCACATTAAATTGATGAAGGATGCCTTAATGCCTTCCTTCTAGCATATCTTTTCCTATTAACTATAGCTGATTTTCTCTGGGAAAAAGATCTAGAGTCCATTTGGCAGTACCTTGGGGTTTTTAGTCCTCAGTGGAAGATTCCCTTGCTATCAATAGTGGGAAACCATCATTGTCTCCTAATTGATAGATTCTTTCAAGTGTTCGACTTCAGCTCATTCATTCACACTTGTTAGATTGTACTGGGTACCTTAACTCTCATTATCATTATCGGTGAGTAGTCTCGCATTTGTTAACGGTATACATCAATGATCAGTAAACAAATGATTTCTCACGTGGTCAACTTCAGATCATTTATTCCCATTGTGTAGAAATGTACCACGACAGTCGGTGAAGACCTAGGGTTGCATCAACATCTTTTGGTTCACTTATCAGTTACTCCTATTGCTGCTAATTGACACCATCCACCTTATATGTTGCAGTTCTTCACAGTGACATCTTATATGCTGGCATCTAGGTTGTGGTGTACTATCATTTTATTCCATCATGTTCATTTGGTACTACTGGGATCAATTTTTGACATCAGTGATCAACTTCATCCTTCAACATCATTAATCATCTTCTTATATGTGATATTCAGAGATGTACTTTTTTTATCACGATCAGATGATCCATTATGTACTTTCAGTTCCTTTATACTAGTATACATATTGGATCCACTTGTACTTGATATGCAGACATGCTTTACTTTCTCTAAGCATGGGTATGCCCACCTCAGACAAGAGTTTCTTTTTGATCTTTTTTGATCGCTTGGCAGGATAAATTTTGGTGAAGTCCTTCTCAGTCTCGACATGATTCTTTCTATACACTTAATACAGTTCTGCCATCATGTACCCCTTCTAACCTCATATATTAGGGGGCATCTCTTAGAACACCATTTACCACTCTTGGTATTTTTGATTCTTTGTTTATGGACTAGGGAAACCCCTCCTTCCAAACTTGGTCCATATATATAAAAAGCAATGTTTTATTCCCTGTAAACTACTTTTCCCTAAGCTAAAAGTGTGTACACGTGGGTCAGTCAATACCCAATCCATGTATATGTATTAAAAAACTTAAAAAAAAAAATTCCTTAATTATGGGTGGAGTTCATAGGTTTTACCTATTGATTACCTCCTATTGCATGTGTCCCAACTGTTTCCCAACTAAAAAACTAATTGGGAGAGGTATAAATAGACTTCTATAGGAAGGCCTTAAGGAGGAGAAGAGATAGAGTTATTATACTGAGATTATCTCTGACTAAGTCTCGTGAACCCATGTGCCTCATGCACTTCCCCAAGCTTCAAGAAACCCTTCTTTCCTTGATTATAGATATCCTTCCGTTTACTTGAGATATCATGGTGTTGGTGATGGAAAAAGATTGTTGGGGGTTGTGATAGGACAAATCCAGAGGGCGGTTCTACTTGGAGCCAGAGAAGAAGACTCAAGTGAATTCTTTCCATGTTATTTATAGCTTACTGCAATAAAAGAAATGTTGTCTTGTTTCCAAAATTAACTATGTTTATGCACAAAATTATGTCTTAATTCATATATGAATGTCATTTTGATGTGTGATCAATCATTTTTTTATATGATATAAAGTCAATTTCGTGAATATGCTTTACTTCTATACTGCTATGTATATTTGGATTGAATGATTTGCAAGTTTGAAGAACAACAGGAGCTGTAGAGGGTCTGAACCCTACGGGACCTACTTGAACAAAGGAAATCCGTGTAAGGTCACTCTTACGTAGTTTGATAATATAAGCATCTTGCCTGAGTTGTATGATTATTTCTTGTTGTAGTTTTCCTCTACTCTGTTCGGGTTCTAACCCAAATCCCTAGGGTGCCTCCACCAGAAACAACTACAGATGGAGCAATTTTTCGATCTCCATAATGTGCAAAACACAAAAAAGGTATGCATTGCAACTTTATATTGGAACCAAATCAGTTTGTATGGTATCGTAAATAAATTTTCACTTGGGCTATTTTTACAAATGAAATGATAGCACATTATGAGGATAAAAAAGAAAAACTTTTTCCATCCAATTGATAAATCTCAAACAAAAGGGTTCAATGATGGAGGACATTGAGGACTTCCAAAAACTAAATATAAGTGTAAAAGCTATTTCAGAGGAGCATAGGATTCATGTGTTCATAGGGACTTTAAAGGATAACATCTAACATGAGGTTCACCTTTAGGAATCGAATTCATTGGAGAAGGCATTTAGGTTGGCAAGAAACATGGAAAGCAAAATTATGGTAACAAGGAATCCTACCACTCACAATCATAAATATGGAAGTGTTGTTTCCCCTAGACATCCATGACCTACAAGGTTGACACCACAACAATTGGAAGAAAAAAGAGCAAAAGGGCTTTGTTACAATTGTGATAGAAAATACATTAAAGGTCATAAGTGTGCTGAGAAGAAATTATTTTACATAGATTTAGAAGAGGAGGAAGAAAAGGAACAAGAAACATCAAAATAAGAGGATATACACCAGGAACAAACCCTAGATAAAGAAGAAATGAATCCGACCATATCTTGTAATGTAATAGCTGAAATTACCAGTCCACAAACTATCAAGATAGAAGGGCATATCAAGAAGAAAAATGTAACAATGTTGATTGATTCAAGTAGTACCCATAATTTTATTAAAAGTAAGATAGCCAAGGAATTGAATTGCTTCCTATATCCAACACGAGAGTGTCAAGTGATGGTTTCAAGTGGAGGAACCATAAATCTCTCAAGAAAGTGCCATAATACCAATCTTTTCATGGGAGAATATGTATTGAATAGCCCAATGCATTCCATTCCAAGGGGTGGTGCTGATGTTGTACTAGGAGTCCAATGTCTACAATCCTTGGGGAAAATAGCTTTTAATTTTCAAGAAAGTTTCATTGATTTATCTTCAGATGGAAAAGAAGTTGAATTAAGGGGTATTGTGGGGAAACCAACAAACATAATAAGCTCTAACGGAATGACAAAGCTTCTAATGAAAGAAAAATGAGGCATAATTGTACAATTATGTTCACTAGAGGTTCCTACATCGAAATTATTTATTTCTCCAGATCTCCAAAAATTCTTGGACAACCATTCCAAGGTATTTGAGACTCCCAAAGGCCTCCCACCTATTCATGATCATGATCATGCTATTCATTTAATTCGAGGAAGTGTTCCTCCAAACATCAATCCTTACAGATATCCCTATGCCCAAAAGAGTGAAATTGAATGTATGGTTGCATAAATGCTAGAGGCTGGTATAATTCAACCTAGTCAAAGTTCTTTCTCTGCTCTAGTAGCATTGGTTCACAAGAAGGATGGATCATGGCGCATGTGTCCAGATTATAGCGATCTCAACAAGATCACTATTAAAGATACATTTCCCATTACTACCATTGATGAATTTTTGGATTAACTTGCATGGATAAATTTACTTCACCAAGTTGGATCTTCATTCAGGATATCATCAAATCAGAATGAAGACTAAGGACATTATAGAAACAACATTTAGAGCTCATGACAGTCATTATGAATTTTGGCAATACTACATGCACTTAAGAAATGTTGACCCTACCTAATGGGAAGACACTTCAAGGTAAAGATAGATCATGATAGTCTTAAATAATTTTTTAGAACAAACATTATCTTCAAAAGAGTACCAAAAATGGGTCACAAAGATGTTTAGTTATGACTTTGAAATCATCTACAAAAAAGGGAAGCAAAAGGTTGTGGCAGATGCGCTCTCAAGAAAGGATGAGGATGTGGAAGCATTTATTTGCGTCATTTCTATTATCCAACCAGATTGGATAAACGAATCAAGTGATGAATGGAAGAATGAAAAAGACGTGTGGACACTCATTCAAAAGTTACAACAAGATCCTAGTACATTTGATACATTTATTTGGAAAAATGATTCGTTATGGTACAAATATCAGTTATATCTATGTAAGAATTCGTAACTCAAACAAAAGATTCTTAGGGAATTGCACACCTTTCCCATAGGAGGGCACTCAAGATTTCTAAAAACTTACCATAGTGTTAAGAAGGATTTTTTTTGGAATGGCCTTAAATTGGATATTCAAACGTTTGTGGTGGAATGTTTGGTTTTCCAACAAAATAAAGTTAAAACAATTAAGACCCCAGGTCTATCACAACCTTTATCCATTCCAAGCCAATGTTGGGAGGAGGTTACAATGGATTTTATCATAGGTTTACCCAAGTACAAAGGAAAGAGTGTTATCATGGTGGTAATTGACAGACTTACCAAGTATTCACACTTTTGTGCATTACCTCATCCATTTAAAGTGAGTACACTTTCTACTACATTTATGGAAACAATTCGAAAGCTACATGGAAACCCAAATATTATTGTAAGTGATAGAGATCCTATTTTCACTGGAAATTTTTGGACATAATTATTTTCTTTTCTTGGTACTTACTTCGCTCATAGCTCATCTTATCATCCTCAACCTAATTCCAAAACAAAGGCAGTAAACAAATTTTTGGAAGGATATCTCCGTTTCTTTGTATCTGATAAACAAACACAATGGTTCAAATGGTTTCCTCTGGCTAAATGGTGGTATAACACGTCCTTCCATGCTACAACAAAATTGACTCCATTTATCGCACTTTATGGATATAATCCACCATCCATCACATCATATTTAAGAGAAAATTATAAGGTTCAAGCAGTGGAAGATCACATTGAGCATCAACAACAATTTCTCCAACTCTTAAATGATAACCTCACCTTCCCGCAGAATAGAATGAAACAACAGGCAGATCAACATCGCAGCAAAAGAAGTTTCGATGTAGGTGATTGGGTATTCCTATGGCTACAACCATATAAACAAATGTCCCTCAAGCAAGCTAAGAAGGATAACTAAGTATTGCAAAAGTATTATGATACGTATAAGGTGTTGCAAAATATAGGTATTATGGCATACAAATTGGAGCTTCCTACAACTTCCCGAGTGCACCCAATTTGCCAAGTTTCTTGCTTAAAGAATATTATAGGTGACAAGCTCCTAGTTCAAACAATATTCCTAGAACTTGATGAGGAAGGAAAAATCATATTGGAACCTGAAGTAGTCAAAGAAAAAAGAACTTGATAGCTATGAAATCAATCAATTTCACAGAATCTCATCGAGTCAAAGAACTTACCCATTGAAGATTCCACATGGGAGGATGAGAATTTTATACAGAAGCATCCGGAGCTACGCAGGCGTTGAGGACAACACTTTTTTGAAGGAGAAGGGCATGTTAGGTCCCTATAATACTAGTGAATCCCCCATTACTATTGTCATTAGATCCCCTATTATTATTGTTGTGCCCCTATTGTCCCCATATTATTATTATTGTGCCCCATAGAAGCCCACTATTGTTATTTTTGTTCCCTTATATTATTATTGTTAGGTCGACTTGGGTTATATTGTGGCCCCCTAGACTCCTATATAAAGAAAGGATGTTTTGTCATTTGTGTCATCCAAGAATTGTTCATTTGTGTAATGTAAAGGAGGTTGCCCCCTTGAAGAGGTTGATTTCTAGGTTGTTGATATATTTTTTATATCTTTTTGTGAGCTGGTTTCATAACAAAGACAATGTTCTCCATAGATCTATAGACTACCATCCGCTGAAAGCCACCATGATCAATCCGATCCTCACCCAATTGTGATTGTACTATAAAACTACGATTCGATTGAGAAACTATTTCTTTCTTTGAAACTTCACAATCACTACTCCACATCGATGAAGCCACTACCCCTCTCCTCTATCTAGACCTCCTTTCATCTATTTTCAAACTGGATCCATGAAACTATGCTCAATTCTGGTTTATATTTGTAATCATGCTTTGAGAAACAAGGCAATCTCGTCATGTAATTAATCACCACAAATAGCTCTCTAGTCTAGAAAAATAGTGGCCACAATATATAAAATAAAAAATTAATAATGCATCAACCAGTAAGCCCTCACTACTAAATTATTATTGCATAATACAATCACCAACATAAGACACTGTGTCTATGTCCCAAATTCATTAATAACTTCTCCAAAAACAAATGTGAGAGTCACCAATAAAATTAACTCCAGTAGCATGAAAAAACTCTTCAAATAATATTTTCTACAACAACCTCAAATCTTATCTAAATACTAATGCAGTACTTCATAAATATGTTGCATTAACTAATATTACACTCCCTCCCTGAAGCATCTATTATCTCCAATATTTTTTCAGCATACTCTCTTAATGAAACATTCTCTTGCACATTATATCTCACCATCAACATTCACACAACTCCCAAGTGATTAATATAAAACATGTAGGGAAAATTTGAGCTTGGGGCTAGAATCAAAGGTGTACAAATTGGAGCAATGAATCCACTAAGACCATTACTTGTGCACTAAATGGGTTCACATAATTGGAGGACCATTTTAAACCATTCCTAACCTTTACATCTAATTCTAGAAGCCTCTAGGAATTTCTATGCTAATTTCCATTCGGTTTGCATGAGCGATGCAGAAAAATTCTTGTAAAATTCCTTAGTCACATGTAAAAAATGAGAAAAAATCAATTGGAATTTTCACTTACTTCCATAATATTTCTTTCAGTGACTGGAGCCTTTTAGTTTCTCTCACAAGCTTACTTCCATGTGATTGACATTAAGGATAAATAGAAACGTCAAGCCTTTAACTAAGAACCTATGCCACCTATTTGATTCTCTTCTTCATCTCCTCCACATGCCTCCAAACCTCCAAAATTGATTTTGACACATAATTCAAGTGGATCAAACTTGTCTCCCAAGTTTTAGTTCCAAGTTGACCAAAAAGGCCCAACAAACAAGGTTGGAAAGAGTGCCAACAAGTCCTCCATTCTCCAACAATCATCTCCACAAACTACAACACCTCTAACAGACTTGCTATAATTTGTAGAAAATCTCCATCATCAAAGATAATTCCATCACACTACAATAAGTCATCTCCATTAGCATAAGCATGAAGACCTAGATGAAGACCTAGTTTTCATCTCAACTAGTGTGCCAATCATCATATCCATCACATGTAGATTTGCATCATCCACCTGTAGCAGCAACATCAACCAAACCAATGCCATCATCTGACCATCATGAGCATTGCATCATATTGTTGCATCAATGCCAACACAATCATCCCAATGTTAACAGAATGAGTTGCATCCATACTACAATGAATGACATCAAAACATCATCTAGGCTACAAGGTTTGACATCAATGCTAACATGAGCTAGCTACCATCATGAATCAATTCCAACATCAGCTACTTGTATCCATGCACACCATAATGCCAAGAATATGCCCATTTGGCATTAATGACAACCATACACACATTCTAGACCAATCTCCTCTACTCCCCCTTTGACATCAATGGAAAAGGGTCAACTACATATGGTAAGGCAACAAAATTGAAGGAAAAATCATAGAGTAACTAATCTCTGCATCCATGGCTGAATAATGATGCACATCAACAAGCATCCATGCCTAGTAGCAAGTATCACATATATCAATCATCGTACATATCAGAATAACAACTAACAACCTCTAGAAACAACAACAATATTCCAATATAATAAAACCATACAAGAATCAATGAGTAACATCATAATGAATAACATTAAGCAATAATATGAACATGATGGCATCATGCAACATATCCATAGTAGCAACCACTAAATATATTTGATCACAACATGAGGCCAAGAACCCCAACTGGCATAACATAGTATGAGGCATACCATGAACACCTCCAACTAGATCATAATGCTAACAATGACGGCAGAAGTAAAAAAAGGAAAATAACGTTGCCATTTAACACATGCCATCTCCAAGATGTAGCAATCACTTAAGTGGCAAACAATGCTTACTTTGACAAATAGAAGCACCATATGGATCAAGAATCCACATTTCCATGACTCAAGTGACATATACATTGATAAATACATGTCTATAGAATGGATAAGAAAACCTCATATATGTCTATTACATGGCCATAACATGATCTCATGACCCATGACTAGATGACCCAAACATAACACAGTACAAGTACACAGAGTCATGAGCATTTTATATGGATTTTACAATGAATACAAGACTACAATGATCATCTCCTATGGACTAATGAGTGAAATACATGACATGATTGTTACATAAGCATTAGCCCTTACATGTGGCTTCAATTAATTACTCCATAAGGTTCCTCCATAACAAGCCTATCACCACGATGACTCAATATACTAATCACTAGACCATCAACCAACAGAAAATGATGACCCAATAATAAATACATGGTTGTAGTAATAATCATAAAACAGATCATACATGGTTGGTCCATGTCACATGTCATCTATGTACATGAGAACATTATATGCATGGTTGCACTTATTTTCAACCAATTGTTATTGGAAACCAAAAACATATATGTGGCTAAAAAATGTACTCCTTTTCACTCATGAAAGCACACATAAATATGCTAGAAATATCTAAGTGAAAAAAATGAATAATATGCCAAATAATCTAGGCAAACATCACACAATGCATTACTCCCCTTGTGCTCAATATACATCCAAGAGACAGGTTGATCACGTGGACCTGCAAGTGCATGAGGCTCAAAAGAACTCATCAAGTGTTACTGCAATAATCTCATACTCATCAAGCGACCAAATGCTCCCTTGAGGTCGTGCACCGCCCATGAATTTTGCAGTCCTCTATGAATATGCATTAATTAATCATGGAATCTAGGAGGGGATGATCTTCACTACTTGAAGATATGTTTATCTTTCTTTCTCCACATGGTATTTGGCTACTTCTTTTCTTCCTTCGTCAACTTCTTGTCTTCCTTCACTTGCTTCTTTCCTTCTTTCACTGTTTTTCTAGTAGGTCCTCTTTGTTGTTTCTTCTTTTTACCATTTTTCCTTGAGTAATGGGGCAAAAAATAGTCCCTTTCCATATGGCCATAGCTATATCATGTATATCACTCCACATGGCCAAGATACGTAGCAAGTGTTGGAAGTACTAAGAAGTGAGGGGTTGGGGGAATCAGTATTTGTTTTCAATTGTTACTTTTACCAGTTAAATCAATTATATTTAGAACACAAATGAAAAAGATAAATACATACTTTTATTAATATAATCTTTACAAGAAATTAGGTACAATATATATAGGGCTCCAACCCGTTGTAAAGCACCAACTTGGTATTTTGTGAGGCTTCAACCTCTAGGGCACCAACCTTAGATTTAGGAGCACCAAATCTAAGGAAACAAATCCTTCCAATTCCGAGGCACCAACCCCAAGGGCTCTGACCCTATCTTATCAAGGCACCAACATTGGATTTAGGAGCACCAACTCTAAGGACACCAATCCTTCCAATTTTGAAGCACCAAGCCTAAGGGCTCCAACCCTATCTTTCAAGGCACCTACCTTGTTTATTCGAGGATCAAACCTTCAGGGCACAAACCCTCTGGGATCCAACCCACTGCTATATTTTGTTTAGATATGATTGATACTAAATCTATTCTCCCAAAATGTTCTTCACTAAATTCTTTCAATATACAGTTTCATTGTAGTCTCCATGTTATATAATCAATGTCAAGCTTGTCTCATAGAAGGTGTCACCACTATTATTGATTACACCCAAGAAAAATCTTCAAGTCACATCATGATGACTAACACACCATGGTCTTCAATAGTATTTACACAACTTCAATGTATCTTCAATCAAATATACTAAGCTTTGCCCACACACAACTTTTTCTTTGAACCGTTTGTTCTAACTGTCACAGTAACAACTTCAGGAGTACACTTCTCACTGTCCTTGTTGTCATGATCTCTTACTTCCCAGAAGAAAACTAACAAATGCTTCAATGATGGTTCTTCACTACTCCGAGTCTTTCAAAGGTTAACCCAATCAATAGAGTTCCTCATCCTTCGACTTCCTTTTTTCTTGCTAAACCTTCGACTTTCTTCCTTCCCACTCGATCTTCAACTTCCTCTGTTCCTTCAAGTTCATGAGTTGTGAACTATTACTTCTTCTCTCTGTAATTGATGCCCGAATCACCTCCCTCAAGTGAAACATTTCGTCTTGTATATATATATGAGTATTGCCAATAAATGAGATGATTGATTCATTAGTGGAGGGGCCGACATGTGCATGAGGTGGTATATTAAAATATATCAAAGGGTGTTTTATAAATATTCAATCAATTAATCTTAGTCTTTTTTCATAAATCAGATTATATGAGAAGCTATACCCATATTATAATAGAAGTATGGTAGTCTCCATATGCCACGTCACGCTAATCGGAATTGTAACTTTTTGGAGGTCACTTACTACATAGTATATCAGAGAGGCACTTCTTAATATTCAAAAAGCCCACATGGAGGTTCCACATCCCACATTATTAATCGCAATCACAATTATCCGAAATGCCACGATCACAACTCTTAACATCATCGATGTAACATGGTCAATATTCATACTTCTGATGAAACATACATGATATAATATTAAACCATAGTCAATCGATACATCGGGTCCATAGCTAATATTGCAATCAGCGGTTTGGTTCACAAGTCTTATCGCAATCGGCGGTCAGGTTCAGAATTCTTATCACAATCAGTGGTCTGGCAATAACAACCCTTATGAATTGCATAACTACCCTGATACCTAGACTCGATACTACATAAAGTTATATTATAATAGATCTATGAGGTCCACATAATATATTGCAATTGGCGTTTTAACATTCCTTTCAAACTTGTGATTACTGCGGATGCGATATTTCATTAAGTCATGCTATAATGGTGTACCTGGTCCGTAGTGTTATCATAATCAGAGGATTTGGATGTACATTTGTTTATCAATTGCGATATGATCATTCTGATAGGCGGATGTGATACTACATTAGTATTGTTTTCATAAACATATCGGGTCCGCAGCTCAAATCACAATGGAGGGTTTCAAGATGACAAGGCTTTAACAAGATTTGTGATGTGGTAGACACGATCTCATATTAAGGCATATGTAATGGAACTATTAGGTCCATATTACATATCGCAATTAGAGGTTTTGAGTGGTGGCATAAAATAGAACTACCAATACAATTTCTATGATTTATTTTTATATATTGTCGATATGATTTATGCCAATATTATATATTTTCGAAAGTGTTCCCATGGTTTATTACTTCCTCCGATGTGGCTCTTACTATTGGAATATACGATAGATCTGCATTATCTTGGCTTGTCGCCCCTGTTGTTTCTCTTTATTCCTATGACTTCTGGTACTTATCTGGTAACTCTTCTTCTGATAACTCTTCTCTGATCCAATAGCTCTTCTTCTGATAGCTCTTCTTTGATGACTTTTGATGAACTCTTCATGTTCCTATTACTTCACGGATCTGCTATGCTTGGCTTTGCATCATTATTTACTATCCATAATATTTTCATATTGACATCAATGAAAATCTAGATCAACAATCTCCCACTTTATCATTGGTGGCAATAATATTCTTCTTCTTTGCCCCTTTGGCATCAATGGCAAAGGAGTGCACAAGGACTCTCCTTGTCAAACTTCTCCCCCTGTCAAACTCTTCCCCCAATCAAACATCTTATGTTCTTTATGAATAGTAGATATATATGGGTATGTTACTCCCCCTGTCATGGTGCTCTTCTTTTTACTCAAGATAAAAGGATTGTTGCCTCATCATTAGCTAGCACATTATCCCCCCTTCATGTATCAGAACTTATTCATCATGGCTTCAACAATGATTAAATATTCTCCACTTCAATGCTTCAAAATTGACTCCAAATAGTCATACACCAAATATCCAAGTCCAAGTTTTTACGCTTCTACAATGTATTCTATTGTCTCCACAGTCAAAATGAAGATTCCTTCATAGTCTGAATCAAGAGATTCTTTCTTCAAATTTGGATTCCCTTTCTATCTATGTGCTTCTCCTTAAGTTGTTGAGCTATATTCGACAACACAATATTCTCCCCTTTTCATTTTTGATATCCAATCCATGATTGTCTTTGAAATTCTTTCTATTGGTTGACAACTTTTTGCAATGCTTCAATTATGTTAGATGCTACGAACTTCTCTTGCTTCAAGCTCCATTCCTATATGTGTCTATTTGTTTGAAGGTTACCTCTACTATTGTCCTTGATTTACCTATTCTCATATCATATCCCTAAGTCGAGACATTCAACTTCTATAATACCAACAACATAGTTATTTGCCCTATTTCTCTAGCATTAGGTGGCCTTCTCTGCTACTCCAATTTCTTCTTAGTGATCAAGTGGAAAACATCTTCAACAATAGTCCAAAGAATGGCTAAAAAATCATGTTCTTCAATGTAGTGCTCCTGAGAAATGATCTTTATCAAAGAATGATTGTTAATATAGCTCATCAAAGATTTCATAACGACCCTTTCATGGAGAGCTTTTGTAATAATGATCAAGAATCACATACTCCCTCTAACTAGATGCATGGTCTCTTTTTGGAAAAATCCCATCATCAAACACTCAGAATATCAAGGATATCTTCATCAAGTCAACAACATGCGTTGTTAGCTAGAGAGTTCAAGAGATTTTCAAATTGTATTTTATTTCTTCTCCATACCTATGTGACGTCCTTCTTTCAAATGGTTCTAGATTGTGTAAGAACCCAAGTTCAGTTGCAACCACATTCCATATGACCAATGTGAGGACACCTGAAGAATTCTATGTTATTCATGAATAAGAATTCATGATTTCTTCCCATAGAATTGCTTCTCAAAGATTGTCGGGGAACATAATGTATATCTTTGTGGTATGCCCTACAATATTTTTCCATGTGTCCAAAGTTTGTACAAGAATAATGATAAGAAAGAAATATACTTTTCTACTTGGGAGAATAAGGTTTCCTTGATGTACTTCTAATGTCTTTCTTCCTTGACATCCTTTGATTATAACCATTTCTTCTTGCATCCTTGACATCATCTACATTTTTTCTTGGAATAGGATTTCCTTCATTGTTGCCTTGAATCTTATCCTTTCCTTTGATGGACCTGGGAGAATCAATATTTCTTTTTGTCTTCCTCACATCCTTGTTGTTTGAAGCATTATCATTCTTGCTTCAGGATTCTCCTTCATAGCCAAGACCTGATTTATCAAATGGGGATCTTTGATGGTTGAGCATGTCATCCAAGGCTTGAGAGCTCTTAAAAAAATTGTCCATCCCTTCAACCTTTCCTGAGGGAGATAATCTCTTCTTCCAATATTTCGCAATCATTATTATTCATAGCAAGTTGTTTCTCAAAATCTTCCTTGATACGTATTGCTTCATTTGCTTATGTTTTAAGGGAGATGATATCTGATTTCATTCTAAAGATTTTTCATTTTCCTTAGCTAGAATACTCTTCATTGCTTCCATGATCCTTGCAGATTTACATGTTTCAACCTTGAGAAGGTTGAGGTCATATTTTAGTTTCAATATTTCTTCATCCTTTGCTTTTAGTTGGCATATCATGGTGTTTTTCTCCCTTTTGCTTCATCATCCTATCCTTCTGTGTTTACCAGTGCTTCCATTGTCTTCTTAGTTCCTTGTGCTTGTTTCCTTTCTTCTTCTAGTTGTGATATAAGGGAGGAGACACCTTCCTTGTATTGACCAATTTCTACTTCAAGTTTGTTCAAGCTCTTGTGCCTTTGTTCATGGTGGCTTGACAAGTTATCTTCTTGTTCCTTTACTTTATCGAATTGATTTGTCACGGATATGAATTCTTAACGATGCTTTCTTTCGATTTGATGAAATTCATTCTTAATCTTGGAAAGCTATTCATCCCTTTATTGTACATGAAGCTTGAAAAGGTCAAATTTCTTTCGTGTTTGATATTGGTCAGCATCTAGTGCTTTCTTCTTAAGTTCCCTATTTTCCTTTTTCAAACTGATAATCTCTTCCATTGCATCCATAAGTTTAGTGAGGATACCTTGTTCAAAATATTTTTCATTCTCCTCATCTTCTAGGTCTTTATTATCCTTGATGTCATCATTCTCATTTTCATCTTCTATGATGGGTTCTAGGTTTCCATCATTTTCTTGACTAGTGGTCATGGTTAATTCTCCTTTGGAGTGAAGTTCATGAAGTTTGTCCCATATACCCTTTGCTGACAAACAGTTTCCTAATTTTTTCTTTATAGAATTTGTTAGCCCATTCAAGATTGCCTTCATTGATTTTGCATTATACTCAGATTCTCCATCCATCATTCTATCAACAATCACTGATTTCCATATTTCAATGCCTTGAGTCTTTAAGAAATTCCTCATTCTTGCTTCCAATGTATCAAAATTTATATTGAACCATGGATCCTTTACAAATTGATTGATTTCAACTTCGATGGTTTAGGGAGACACATATTTAGGAGGATTGGAGACTTTCTTCCCTGGCATTGCCATTTGTGTTCTAATTGATCAACCTTCAAGTTGTTAGGCTTTGTGTCAAGGTATTGGTTCTAATACAAACTGTTAGAAATACTGAGAGGGGGAAAATCAATATTTATTTTCTATTTTCACTTTTACCAGAAAAATAAATTATATTTAGAACACAAAATGAATAATAAGAGTAAATACTTTTATTAGCATAATCTTTACAATAAAGCAGGCATAATATATATAGGGCTCCAAACCGTTTCCAAGAACCAACTTGGTATTTTGTGAGGCTCCAACCTCTAGGGCAACAACCCTATCTTATCAAGGCACCAATCTTGGATTTAGGAGCACCAACTCCAAGGACACCAATCCTTCCAATTCTGAGGTACCAAACCCAAGGGCTATGACCCTATCCTTTTAAGGCACTAACCTTGGATTTAGGAGCACCAACTCCAAGGACAACATTCCTTCCAATTCTGAGGCACCAACCCCAAGGGATCCGCCCCTATCTTTCAAGGTACCTACCTTATTTGTTTGAAGCTCCAACCTTCAGGGAATGAACCCTCTGCCATCCAACCCACTACTATATTTTGTGTAGATATGTTTGATGGTAAACCTCTACTAACAAAATATTCTTCATTGAATTCTATCAATCTATAGTTTAAATTTAGTCTCCATGATATATAATCAATGATAACCTTGTCTCATAGAAGGTGTCATCATTTCTCTTCATTACATCCAAGAAAAATCTTCAAGTCACGTTATCATGACTAACACACCATGGTCTTCTTACACAAGTTCAATGTATCTTCAATGAAATGTACTAAGCTCTTCAGACACACAATTTTCTATTTCAACCCTTTGTTCTAATTGTCACGGTAACTACTTCAGGAGTACACTTATCATTGTTCTTGTTGTCATGATCTCTTACTTCCCAGAAACAAACTCACAAACGCTTCAATGATGGTGTTGGCCAATACCCCCTTGAAATGATGTTAGATGAGACTTTATTTTTCCCTTCACAAAACTGTTGTTTGTTTGTGTTCTTCACTGCTCTAAGTCTTTCGAAGATTAACCCAATCAACAAAGTTTCTCATCCTTCAGCTTCCTTTTTCCTTGCTGGACCTTTGACTTTCTTCCTTCCCACTCGAGTTGTGAATGATTACTTCTTCTCTCTGTAATTGATGCCTGAATCACCTCCCTCAAGTGAAGCATTTCAACTTGGATATATATATGAGTTTTTCCAATAAATGAAACAACTCTTTCATTGGTGGAGGGGCTAACCTGTGCATGAGGTGGTATATTAAAATATATTGGAGGGCCTTTTGGTAACATTAAATCAATTATAACCTAGCCTTTTTATAGAAATCACATTATTAGAGAGGCTATAACCATATTATAATAGAAGTCTGGCGGTCCCCTTATGCCATGTCACTGTTAATTGAAATCACAACTTTTCAGAGGTCTCTTACTACACAATATATCAAATATGCCCTTTTTAATATTCACAAGGCCCACATGGATGGTCCCACATCCAACATTATTAATCGCAATCGCATTTATTCAAAATCTGGCAATTGCAACTCTTAAACTCATCGATGTAACATGGTCGATACTCATACTACCAATGAAACACACATGATATAATTTTAAACTATTTCCAATAGATTCGTCAAGTCCATAACTAATATCGCAATCGACGGTCAGGTACACAAGTCTTATCATAATCGGCAGTCGAGTTCATAAGTATTATCGTAATCGATAGTCAGGTTCACAAGTCTTATCACAACTGGTGGTCCAGCGCTGACAACCCTTATGATTTGTGTAACTTCCCTGATACCTAGACTCGATACTACATAAAAGTATATTCTAATAGAGCTATCAGGTCCACATATTATATCGCAATCAAAATTTTAACATTCCATTGAAACTTGTGATTACTGCGGATACGATATTTCATTAAGTCATTCTATAATGGTGCAATGGGTCCGCAATGCTATTGTAATTAGAGGATTTGGATAGACATCCCTTTATGACATACAATATGATAGTTTTGATAGGTAGAAGCGATATTACATTACGATTGTTTTCATAAATAGATCGGGTCTGTAGCTCAAATCGTAATCGAGGGTTTCAACATGACAAGGCTTTAAAGAGACTTGTGATGTGGGAGACATGATATCATATTAAGGCGTATGTAAGGGAACTATCAAGTTTCACATATCGCAATTGAAGGTTTTGAGTGGTGGCATAAAATAGAACTGCCAATGTGATTTGTATGATTTTCTTTTATATATTGAAGATATGATTTCTACCAATATTATATACTATCGAAAGGGTTCCCATGGTTTATTACTTCCTCCAATATGGCTCTTGGTTTTTTCATATGCAATATATCTTCATTGTATTGGCTCGTCACTTGTGGTTTCTCTTTATTCCCATGACTTCTCATACTACTCAGATAGCTCTTCTTCTGATACCTCTTCTCTACTCTGATAGCTCTTCTTCTGATACCTCTTCTTTGATGTCTTCCGATGAACTCTTTCTTCTCCTCTTGCTTCACGTATCTGCTCTACTTGGCTTCACATAATTATTTACTATCCATAATATTTCCATATTGACATCAATGACAATCTAGACCAACAGCAAAAGGATTAGATCTCCTACTACTCATGTCAGATCTATACCTTACTTGAAATGTGCTTCTCCTCCATTGCTTAGATCTACAATTAGATGTCTTATGGAAAAATAGGTTACATGAATAGAAATAACCATAAAAATCATGATGATACATGTTGACCAATATGCTTGGTTGTTGAAATTGCTACATGATCCATTGATTAAGTTATAAGTTCTTCTCCAATAATTAGAAACACGATGTCCAATTCCGTGACAAGTGTAACATTCTAAATTATGCACAAAATAGAAAAAATGAATTCCATTCCTTTGAAGCCTTACAAAACCGCTATCGTCATCTTTAGAAGCAAAAAGTTTTCTGAATGTAGGAGCTCCTTAATATTTTATTCTCTACTAATGGTTCTACTTGTTTTTTCTGCTGCTTGTTCTTTTGTTTTCTCCTCAACTGTTGGATCTGCTTCTTGTTTCCTTGCTTCTCACTCTTGTTGTTGATACTTTTTGCTACAGGTTTCTTGGGTTCTTATTCTTTATTTTTGCATGCCTACAAACTAGACTCACTCTTTTGAAATCCAAGACTAGATTTATCCAATGGTGATCTGTTATGAAACCAACTCACAAAAAGATATAAAAGATAGATCAACACCTTAGAATTCAGCCTCTTCAAGGGGGCAACCTCCTTTACATTACATAAATGAACAATTCTTGGATTATTCAAATGACAAAACCTCCTCTATATATATAGGATTCTAAGGAGTCACAATATAACCCAGCTGACCTAACAATAATAATATAAAGCCACAAAAATAACAATAGAGGGATTCTATGGGGCACAGTAATAACAATATGGGGACAATGGGGCACAACAATATTAATAAGGATACAACTACAATAGTAATGGGGTAATCACTAGTATTATAGGGACCTAACATGCCCCTCTCCTTAAAAAAAGTGTTGTCCTCAACGCTTGAGTAGTTCTGGATGCTTCTGTATAAAATTCTCATCCTCC
>APFE031331611.1:37334-64563 GCA_000404065.3 Pinus taeda | reverse complement strand
GATCCAACTTGGTGAAGTAAATTGATCCATGCAATTCATCTAGTAATTCATCAATGACAAGAATGGGAAACTTATCTTCAATAGTGAGCTTGTTGAGCTCCCTATGATCCGGACACATGCGCCATGATCCATCTTTCTTGTACACCAATACTACCGGAGCATAGAAATAACTTTGAGTAGGTTGAATTATACCAGCCTCTAGCATTTCTGCAACCATACGTTCATTTTCACTCTTTTGGGCATAGGGATATCTATACAGCCTAATGTTTGGAGGAACACGTCCTAGAATCAGATGAATAACATGATCATGATAAAAAATATGTGGGAAACCTTTGGGAGTCTCAAATACCTTGGAATGATTGTCCAAGACTTTTTGGAGATCTGGAGAAATAGATTATTCCAATGTGGAAACATCTAGTGAACATAATTGTGCAATTACACCTCTTTGTTCCTTTTTTAGAAGCTTTGTCATACTGTTAGAGATGATTATCTTTCCCAATTTCCCTTGCAATACCCCTTAATTCAACTTCCTTTCCTTCCATAGAAAATTTCATGAAAATTTCTTGTAAATTAAAAGGTATTGTACCCAACGATTGTAGCCGCTAGACTCCTAGTACAACATCAACACCTCCCATTGGAATGGAAAGCATTGGGCTAGTCAATACATATTCTTCCATGGATATCTTGATATTATGGCACTCTCCAGAGAAATTTATCATTCCTCCATTTGCAACCATCATTGGACACTCTGGTGCTGGACATAGGAAGCAATACAATTATTTTGTTATCTTACAATGAATAAGATTGTGGGTACTTCCTGAATCAATAAACACTATTACCTTTTCCTTCTTGATTTATCCTTCTATCTTGATGGTTTAAGGAGTGGTAATTCTAGCCAATGCATTACAAGGTATGGTCAGATTCATTTCTTCTTTATCTAGGCTTTGTTCCTGGAGTATATCCTCTTCTTTTGACCTTTCTTACTCCTTTTCTTCTTCCTCTTCACAATTGATATAGAAAAATTTCTTCTCAACACACTTATGAACTTTAGTGTATTTACTATCACAACTATAACAAAGCCCTTTTTCTCTTTTTTCTTCCAATTGTTGTGGTGTCAACCTTATAGGTGTGGAAGACTAGGGCAACAACACTTCCATCCTTATAGTTGTGAGTGGTATGCTTCCTGGTTTCCATAATTTTGATTTCCATTTTTCTTGTTAACTTGAATGCCTTCTCTAATGAATCAGGTTCCCAAAGTCGAAAAACATGTTGGATATTATCCTATAAAGTGCCTATGAACACATCAATCCTATGCTCCTCTTGAATATTTTTTACCCTTATGTTCAATTTTTGGAACTCCTCAATGTGCTCCATTATTGAACACTTTTGTTTGAGACTTATCAATTGGCTAAAAAAATTGTTTCTTTTTGTATCCTCATAATGTGATGTCAATTCCTCCGTAAAAATTGCCCAAGTGATAATTTGTTTACAAGAGCAAACCCATTGATACCATACAAACTGATTTGGTTCCAAATATAAAATTTCGATACGTACCTTTTGTGTGTTTTACACATTATTGAGATCAAAAAGTTGCTCCATTTGTAATATCCATGTTGTGGGATCCTTGCCATCCAACTTCCTCATATCGATTTTTGGAATATGGTGGGTCTTCAATCCAACATTAGAGTCTATGAAATCATGATTAACATTTCTTTTGTTCTCATCATGAGTTTCCTTTACTACCCTTTCACCATTAGTAATCATTTCCTGTAGAAACTTTGTCAAATCTATCTTCAAATCTTCCATTCCTGTCTTCAAATCTGTCTTCAAATCTATCTTCAAATCGTCCATTTTAGCTTCCACGTCATTCATCTTAGCTTCCACACCTTTCTTTAAACAATCCATCTTCGCTTCTACATCTTTCTTTAAACCATCCATTTAGCTTCTACATCTTTCTTTAAACCATCCATCTTAGATTATGTTACTTTTTGTGCAAGTGACACTTGTTGCACTTGGTCTCATAAATTTGATATATTATGTTGCTAGAGCTTTCAGGTTTCTTACTAGGTGTTTGCATTTTCCTTCCTTGGGGTATCAATTACCGATAATAATGCTTTACTATGCCCTTTGAATTCTTTCAAACTAATTTTTCAAACCAAGCTTATGCAAAAATTTAAGAAAACTACACACATTTTTTCACTTTGTAGGAGCTTGATATTGAATATGGTGTATCTATGTAATTTCATATCATCCAGTTTTGAAATTGCGACCTAAAATATCCCTCTGCGTCCTCTTTCCAATGCCACTAGTCTTATCCAAATTGGATTCTCCACGGAAGATTTATACCAAATCTCCCGTAGTGACCTGATTATAGACTAGTTCAGTAGAGCGAACTTGTACGATGTGCCACGAGTCACTATTTCAACCTTTGGCTCTGAAAATGATATAAAACAAACTACATTATGTTCTCTTTCTGTACCTTCTTACGAAATTTCATTCCTATGCTCAAAGAGAAAGTTATGATAATTTTCCCCAGGTCACCTGTTTGGAATGTAATTCAGGAGTTTGCAAAAAATACCAATTTCCTCAAATCATATCTTCGCAAATATAGCGCAAAAAGCTTTGAAATTTGGACATAACATTCAGTGCAATTTCGTCTCAAATGGGTTTTTTTTTTTTTTAGCTTCTGAAACATTGCAGAAAAAAAGTTATAGCGAAAATGCCACGATGACCTATTTGGAACAGCGAAACCCTAGAATCCAAAGCTCTGATACCAAATGTTATGAAACCAGCTCACAAAAAGATAGAAAGGGTAGATCAACACCTTAGAATTTAGCCTATTCGAGGGTGAAACCTCCTTTACATTACATAAATGAACAATTCTTAGATGATTCAAATGACAAAACCTCCTTTATATATATAGGAGCCTAAGGAGTCATAATATAACCCAGCCAACCTAACAATAATAATATAAAGCCACAAAAATAACAATAGAGGGATTCTATGGGGCACAATAATAACAATATGAGGAAAATAGGGGCACAAAAATATTAATAAGGGATACAAATATAATAGTAATGGGGTAATCACTATTATTATAGGGACCTAACATGATCTTTCGATCTCAAGAAAATTATCCAAGGTTACAGAACTCTTCTCCATCATTTTCTACTTTCTCAAGGAAACCAATTCAACTTCTAATTTATCAACCTCTTCTACCTTTAGTTGGTATTTCTTCCTCATACATTCCTCAATTTTTTATTCTTTTGCCAATTTAACTTTTAATCTCATAATCTCTTCCTTGAGCTTGACCTCTTTATCATCATAGATATGCAATAATTTTTCTTGATCCTTGCATGTAGTTGTTAGTATAGAAATATTAGCTTTAATAACCTTAATATCATTCTCATCTTCACTAGGTAGTTCAGAATGATCAAAATATGAATCATCAATGATCCAAATTGGATCCTAGAACACACTCTAAGTTTTCATGAACTCTCAAAAATTATGCAAAAGACTACAAGTATTATAAAGATCAAGCTTATCAGATATATCCTCGTAACAGTTGCAATTTGTGATTAGCATGGAGCAACAAGGACCATTAGTCTAGCACACAGACCATCGACCCATGGTAACCTGTGCTATCAAAAATTAGCAATCCAGAGGCCATTTCAAGGAACAGGGGTAGTTAATTGCATATCGTATGGAAAACCCCTCAAAGAAGGAAGGGTCGTAAGCCCCCTAACCTGAAAAATAATAAAAAAGCAACGGATATCATTCTGATTCCATCAGAAGTGGGGTCCCACAAAAATCGGTAGGATATCGGAAGGGCTTCGAGCGGTAAGCGGTTTCAACTGAATCTTGCTCGATGCCACATAATGGTTGCCATGTGTCCAACAGAAGAGAGAGAAAACTGATCACATTAGATGGGTAAATGTCATGTTACTTATCTACCTGATATGGAAAATGATCATAGGATTTGGATGCTCCAGATCAACGACAGAGATGCATTCCAATGGATGACTAGATTTCACAGATCAATAGGAAAAGTTGTATAGGATTTGAAGTCCGTGTGGACGATGCATTGGCAGAAGGTTGTGTTTTGCGGGCATTCTTGGAGTTAGCGGAAGAGATTATCGTTTCAAAAATGTCCAAGAGAACTGACACTCATTTTGTTATGAAATGGGTGGCCACCTCCTTGTGAGGCATTATACAGTGATGATTATGCAAGACATAGGGATTCAAATAGACAGAGGCAGGGGAAGAAAAAATGAATAGTCGGAATCCAAATTGGCTTTAAAGCCATGAACTAATAGAGACAGAAGTAGGCAAGTTAAAAAAGCTAAGAGCGGAGAGAAGAAGTCACGTTGACCTACAGAAGTAAAGGGAGCATCGAGCCAGAGTCAAGACAGAGATAGAGAGAGTCAGAGAGTTTGTGTGCTCCAGAGAAGGCTTGAGAGGTTCAAGAACACTCCTCTATAATTCCTATCCTGTATGAGTCTCAGATTGGGCTCATACAACTGTGACCAATAGAGCTCGAGAGTCAGTAAGGAGAGTCTCTATACTCCAGAGGCTTGGGGAATCCAAGTACAGTCTTGCTGATTTATAACTATGTGTGAGACTCAAATTGAGCTCACTATTGTAAATGCTCTGCTTGTAAACATAATAGAGCGGCCACCACTGAAGGCTGGACCAGGAGACGTAGCCCATGAGTATTGGGTGAACTCCTTATTAAACTTGTTGTGTTTATATGTTTCCTTGTTATGTTTTTTTTAACTACTTCAGTGCCTCTGTATTTCACAATCTTATTGATCTGTTGCATAAAATAACATAGGCACATCCATGTTGGATCAAGTCTAGATCAAGTGATATTAGAGCTCTAGGTTGCTAAGGTTAGACAAGCTTATGCTAGATTCTTTTGTTGAATTATAACTAGATCAAAGCTTAAATTAGGAGGAGAGTTGGTTGAAGCCAGAAATTGGAAGAGTCTATCCTAAGAGGAAAACGTTAGAAGAAAGTACTTTGGAATCAGACTCCCAGTTCATGGACAATTTCATGGCCGTGAGAGCCATGGTAGAAGAAATGTATAGAGAATTTAAGAGAGGTAGAGGTGGAGAGTCATCAACCTTGAAACAAGATAAAGGAGTAGAAGAACCTCTTCTAGTTCCCCATCCAGAAGGCAAAGGAAAAAAAGAGAAGCCCTCTCCAACATCTTCCCCATCATCACCTTCATCATCATCTACTTCACATAAAGAAACCCCTGAAGAGGAAAAGAAGAAACCTTCTTTGATTAAATTAAATGTGAAGTTTGATTTTCCAGTTTATGACAGAGAATTGAATGCAGAAAAGCTAGATAACTAGATTAGATAGATTGATGTATATTGCAGAGTTCAAAACATTGATTCAGAAAGGGAAAATATTCAGCTGGCTAGCCTATGCCTTGGAGGCACCACCCTGGTATGGTGGGAAGGTAGGACACAAGCTGATTTGAAGAAGCAAGAAAATTATTTATACCTGGAACGAATTTATTTCTGTGATTAAAAAATAATTCTATCCACTAGCTTATATGCAACAAGCTATGATGAGTTGGCAAACCCTTCGCCAATTGAAAGGGGAAAGTGTACAAAGCTACACCCAAGAATTTAGAAAAAGAGCTTTGATTTTAGGAATATCTTTAGACTCACCTGAAACTTTGATGAAGTATATAGGTGGTCTACATAGTTATTTGAGACATACCATTCTCATGTTTAATCCCACTGGCATAGATGAGGTATCTATTGAGGCTACACATCTAGAGGTTAGAGGCAAGAATGTGAACCCAGAAGTTGGGGGATCATCGAAACCCACTGTAAGCAAGAGCAAGGAAAAGAGAAATCAGAAATGGAAAGAGAGGAAGACAAATGTTGTAAACAAGACCAAACCTTCATGCACTCACTGCAAGAAGGATGGGCATGATGATGAACACTACTGGATTCTACATCCAAAGCTTAAACCCAAGAAGTATGATGGCAAAAAGAAGAATAATGTTGGAGCTATTCAGAAGGATTTGGGGTTAGACTTAGGGGATGAAACAACAATCACAGCCACAGGTATAAAACGTAAACATTTTGAAGCATCTACTAGTAATTCTACATAATCTACTGTTAATGAAGAAAATCGGAGGAAAAGGCATGAGCTTATTCATATTAGAGTTATTTCCAAGCATCAAAAGATTGATACTTTGTTTGATAGTGGCTCACAAGTAAACTTAATTTCTGAAGCAATTGTAAAGAAACTGGGATTACTAACCACACCTCACAAGAAGCCATATCTATTAGGTTGGTTATGTGATAAAGCAAAGCTAAAAGTGACTAGACAATGTAAACTTATTTTTTCTTTTGGGTCAACATATGTAGATGAGGTTGAGTTAGATATTGTTCCCTTGCATATATGTGGAATTGTTTTACGAATTCCTTACTTGTATGATAGAAAAGCTTTTTTCTATAGAGCTGAAAACAAGTATCAACTCATTAAATATGGAATTGAATATATTGTAAGAGCTCATAAACTCAAGAATAATTACACTCTCATAAACTCATGGTAGATGAAAAGAATTGTAAATTCATGCAAGAAATTTTTACGGATGATTGTAAAGGAAAAGAAACCTGATAAAGCCAATGTATTTGAAGGCTGTAATGCTAAACAGCAAGTTGCTTCAGCATTGTGGCTACCATCAGGTCGAAGTTGTAGATCAAGATGCATGGAAGACTACTTTAAAAACAAAGCAGGGATTGTATGAGTGGTTTGTTATGCCTTTTGGCTTAAATAATGCTCCTGCTATTGTCATGAGAGTAATGAATGATGTAATCATGCCTTTTATTGATGATTTTGTTATTGTATATCTAGATGACATTCTTATATTTAGTAAAACATGGGAATAACATTTGAAGCATGTAAAGCAGACTCTAGATGTTTTGAAAAGAGAAAATCTTTATGTTAAGCTATCAAAATGTGAATTTGGTAAAACATATTTGAATTGTTTGGGTCATATTGTAGGGGGTGGTGAATTGAAGATAGATCCCTCTAAGCTTGCAGTCATCATAAACTGGCCTAAACCCAAATCTGCTACAGAAGTTAGAAGCTTCCTAGGTGTAGCACAGTATTGGAGAAAGTTTATTTATAATTTTTCCTTGATTGCAGCTCCCTTACATGATTTAACAAGATTGAACAAGGTGTTTCACTGGGGAGGAAAATAGCAGAAAGCCTTCAAAATCATAAAAGAAAAGATTAGTACAACACCAGTACTAGCACTACCCGATCTTCAAAGACCCTTTGAGATCAAAATAGATGCTAGCGACTATGCCATGGGAGCAGTGTTGATGCCACATAGTAAACCCATATGTTATTGTTCTGAGACATTTAATTATGCAGTAGTTAATTATCCCACATATGATAAAGACTTGTATGCATTAGTACAGAGTGTGAAAAGGTGAAAACATTATCTAATGGGCAAAGAGAAAGTCATACATACTAATCATCAACCACTTCAATATTTACATTCACAAACTAAGTTGCAGCAATCAAGACACTATAGGTGGATGGGTTTCCTACAACAGTTTCATCTTGGCATTAGATATAAAAAGGGCATACACAATAAAGTTGCAAATATGTTGTCCAGACCAGTCATAAATGCATCTACTATACTTAAGCATAATTTAGTATTGCATGAAAGCTACATTGAACAATATGCTCAAGATATAGATTTTAAAGATGTATATGGAACTTTAAGTCATGGCAACAAGTAGAAGAATTGAATTATCATGTTAACGACCAACTCTTGTATCATTTGGGAAATCTATGCATTCCTTGAACCAAAAGAGGAAGATAATTCGAGAAGCACAGACTTCTCTAATATAAAATCACTTTAGTGTAAGTAAAACAATTGCACAGCTGCAAAGATTTTGTTACTGGCCCAAAATGAATGAGACAGTTTCTAGATATATAAGAGGGTGTACCATGTGTGTTAAAAGAAAGCCTAGCAATAGAAAATTAGGCTTGTACACTCCACTACGAGTTCCTTCTCATCCTTGGGAAACTATTTCCATGGACTTTGTTGGGGAACTGCCTAAATCTAGAAAAGGTCATGACTATTTATATGTTATTGTGGATAGGTTCAACAAAATGTGTATTTTAATACCATGTAATGAACAGATTATAGCTGAACAAACAACAAAGTTGTTCTCTCAGCAAGTATGGGTTCATTTTGGATTACCCACTTCCATTGTATTTGATTGAGATTCCCGATTTGTTGGGAAGTTTTGGTCTAGTCTATGGGAATTGATGGACACTAGACTTAAGAAGAGCATAGCCTTTCATCCACAAACAGATGGCCAAACAGAGGTGGTCAACAGGACAGTGATCCAGTTGCTCAGAGGCTATTGCAGCAAGCATCCCAAGCTTTGGGATGAACATTTGTGTTATGTGCAACATGCTTACAATTGAGCTAAACATTCTTCTACATATAGATCTCCTTTCGAGACCTGTTTTGGTTTCATACCAAGGTCTCCCTAGGATTTTGTCTTTGGTAAAGACATAGTGGTTGATGGAAACAATGATCTGGACAAGGCAACCAAGTTCATTAAACAAATCCAAGAGATTCACCAGGAAGTACAGGAACAGTTGGAACAGAGCCAAGCCAAGTACAAAACAAGGCATGATAAGCATCAGACTGAGCATAGTTCCCAAGTTGGTGATCAAGTCTGGTTGTATATCAGCAAAGACAGAATGCAAGGTGAACATAAGAAGATGAAGTCGATAAGGTATGGACCTTTCAAGATACTTGAGAAAATCAGTGAGAATGCTTTTCACCTTGATTTACCAGCTTACATGCACATCTATTCAGTAGTTATTACAAAAAGCTTGAGACTGTTTGAACCTTCATTAATTGAAGATCCCGAAGGGCAGAGTCAATTGCCTTCTATTGATGATCTGTTCCTTGAATGCCTTAATGAATTGCAGGAAGACACAGTTCTGGATAGGAAGGTGAGAACTACGTGTAGAGGGGATGTTAAGTACCTCAAGATTGGACTCAAATGTTCAAAACCAAGCAGTGCAAGATAGATAGAAATTGGGCAAGCAAGGAACCTATGCCCTCGCTTGATTGATGCTTAAAAACCAACTTTTGGTGGTCCAAAAGCTTTTTCGATGAGAAGGTCATGATCCAAATTGGATCCTAGAACACTCTCTATGTTTTCATGAACTCTCCAAAATTATGCCAAAGGCTACAAGTCTTATAAAGATCAAGCTTATCGGAGATATCGTCGTAACAGTTTCAATTTGTGATTAGTGCAGAGCAATGAGGATCATCAATCAAGAGCACATATTGTTGGCGCATGGTAACGTGTGCTATCACAAATTAGAAATCTAGAGGCCATTTCAAGGAATGGGGATAGTTTCTGATATGCAATTAGTTACAAGTCTTTAATCGCATATTGTAGGGTAAACCCCTAAAAAAAGGAAGGGTTATAATCCCCCAAACCCGAAAAATCATAAAAAAGCAACAGATATCGTTCTGATTCCGTCAGAAGCGGGGTCCCACAAAAACCGGTAGGATATCGGAAGGGCTTCGACTGGTAAGTGGTTTCAACTAAGTCCCACCCAATGCAACACAATGGTTGCCATAGGTCTAGCGGAAGAGAGAGAAAACCGCTCACATAGGACGGGTAAACATCATGTTACTTATCCACCCAATATGGATGATGACCATAGGATTTGGAGGCTCCAGATCAAGGGTGGAGACGCGTTCCGATGGATGACTAGATTTGACAGGGTCAATAGGTAGAGTTGTATAGGATTTGAAGTCTCACGTGGATGATGCATTGGTAGAATGTCATGTTTCATGGGAATTCTTGGAGTTAATGGAAGAAACAGTCATTTCAAAAATGTCGAAGAGAACTAACACTCAGTTTTTTATGAAATGGGTGGCCACCTTCCTATGAGATGTTATACAATTATGATTACGCAAAATAGAGGGATTCAAATGGATAGAGGAAGGGAAATCAGAAAGCTCGAAAGTGGAAACAAGCAGGCAATTTAAGAAAGCTAAGAGCAGAGAGAAGAATCCGAGCTGACCTACAAAAGCAAAGTCAGGATCGAGCCATAGTCAAGACAAAGACAGAGAGAGTCAGAGAGTCTGTGTGCTCTAGAGAAGCTTTGAGAGGTTCAAGTGCACTACTCTGTAATGCCTATCCTGTATGTGTCTCAGATTGGGCTCATACTACTGTGACCAACAGAGGTTGAGAGTCAATAAGGAGAGTCTGTGTACTCCAAGGACTTGGGGAATCCAAGTACAATCTTGCTTATTTATAACTGTGTGTGAGACTCAAATTGAGCTCACTATTGTGAAATCTCTCCTTGTAAACATAATATAGAGGCCACCACTAAAGGCTAGACCAGGAGACGTAGCCCAACAGTATTGGGTGAAATCGTTATTAAACTTGTTGTGTTTATATGTTTGTATTTTATGTTTTCTTTAACTACTTCAACGCCTATGTATTTCACAATCTTATCAATCCGTTGCATAAAATAACATAGGCACATCCATGCACATGAGTCTGTAATAACTTATTAATTATCTTAGATCAATTCTAGATCAATCAAAATTATAAATCAAAAGAAAATCATTAATGTTTATACCTTTGGGTTCATCATTTTCTGATCTCTTCTCATCATAATTTGAATCATCCTCACTAGAAGAATGAGAATATTGTTGTTGAGCTTCTTGTTTTTGAAGGCCCTTCTTCTTGTTCTTTTTCTTGTTTCTCTTCTTCTCATTTTCCTTATTTCTGCTTGAACAATCACCAAATATGGATTCTTTCTTATCCCACATTTCTTTGGCATGTTTCAAACCCACTAGTCTCTTCATATGATCATCATGAATATTCTTGTAGATTATGCATCTAGCATGTGCATCCTACTACAAAACCTTAACTGTAATTGGATCCTTTCCACAACCTTTACATAATACTCTCCAATATTATATCCATATGATAGTAATTGATCTTTAACATTTTTGTGCCATGCATTGAAATTTTCAACAGTGAGGACATCCATTTTGAAAAAGAAAATCAATTTATGCCAACAAACCCCAGATCTACTCTCCAACGATCAAGCTACAACCAAGAACCCCACTCTAATAGCAATTGTTGGAAACATTTGAGCGCTAGTGAGAGAGGGGGGAGGGTGAATCAATAGTGTGACTTGTATACATTTTTTTTTAATTATTACTTTTCTACTGAGTCACATATATTATGAAACAACACATTATATTATCTCATGCATATCAATCATAGAATAAACATAACCATGAATCTAGAACACGAGAAAGCGTCAACACATGAGACACAAGGTATCCCCTAGAAAACCCTTGACCAAGAAGAAACCAACCTTGTTGTTGTTGCACTACTTTGAATATTATATTAAGAAAATATAGTCTTTCTACATATATTGTTGACTCCTATAAGATATGAGACTAGACCTGATGTATAATGAGTTGAATATGATCATCCTGGAGAATCGATTCTACTTATCAACTCATAAGACTATGTTCTCCATGGATCTACGAACTACCATTTGTTGAAAGCCACCACAATCAATCGATCCTTGCCCAAATCCAATTAGACTATCCAACTACGATTAGATTGGGAAACTATTCCTTTCGCTAAAAATTCACAACCATTGCTCCACATCCATGACATCACCACTCCTCTACTCTATGCAGACCTCCTTTCATTTATTTTAAAACTGGATCTAAGACACTATGCTCAATTCTTATTTAGATATATAATCATTCTCTCAACAAGAAGAAAATCTCATCAAATAAATAATCACCGCAAATATGCTCTCTACTCCATCAAAATGGTGGCCACAATCTATCCAATAAAAACTAAATAATACATCAACCATCAAGCCCTCACTATAAAATAATTGTTGCATAATACCATAAATAACAAAAGGCACTATGGATATGTTCCAAATGCATTGGTAATGCTTACAAAAAAAATGTGGGAGTCACCAACAAAATATACTCCAACAACATGCAAAAATTGTCCAAACAATCTCTTCTACAACAATCTCAAATCTGATATGAATACTAATACACTAGTTCAGAAATATGCTCCATTAATTTCCATTACACTCATTCACTGAAGAATATATGCTCTCCAATAGTTCTAAAGAATACTCTCATAGTGCAACCTTCTCTTACACACAATCACTCACCATCAACCCTCGCAGAACTTCCAAGTGATGAATATAAAACATGTAGGGAAAAATTGAGCTTGGGCTAGGATCAAGAGTGCAAAAATTTCATCAAAGAAAATCCACTAAGACCACCACTTGTGCACTAAATTAGTTAACATCATTGCAGGACCTTTTCAAACCATTCCCGACCATTACAACTAATTCTGGAAGCCTCTGGGAATTTCTATGCTAATTTCCATATGGTTTGCATGAGTAATTCAAAGAAATTCTCATGAAAATCCTCATTCGCATGAATAACAAAGGCTAAACTCGAGTATAACCTTCAATCGCTCCCATAGCTAGTGATTGTAGCCTTCTAGTCAATCTCAAAGACATGGATCCATGCAACTGGGGCTAAGAATGAAGATAAACATCAAGCCTTAATCTCAGAATCTCTTCCACCCATTGGATGGTGTCCTTGATCTCTTATACATGCCTCTAAACCTATGACATATCATATGACGCATATCCAAGTGGATCAAACATGTCTCTCAAATGCCACTACAATGTTGGCAAGAGTGCCAATAAGTACTCCACTCTTCAAAATCATCTCCATAAGTTAAAAAGCCTATGACACACTTGAAATACACTGTAGCACATCTCCATCATCAAACGTAAGGCCATGAAACTACAATAAGTCATCTCCATGAGCATAATCACGAAAACCTAAATGAAGACCTAGTTTCCAAGTCAATTAGTGTACCAATCACCATCTCCATCACATGTAGATCAACATCATCAACCTATAGTACCATCATCAACCAAATCAATGCCATCATCTGACCAACATGAGTGTGACATCATACTATTTACATCAATGCCAACACAATCATCCCAATGTTAACACAACGAGCTACAACCATGCCATAATGAATGACATCTAAATATCAGCGAGGCTACAAGGGTTGACATCAATTCCAACATGAGCTAGATGCCATCATGAGCCAATTCCAACATCAACTAGTTGGATCCATGCTCACCATAATTCCAACATGCATTAGCAGGAGAAAACCTTCATTAGGAATCATGAGAAAATGTGTAGGAAACCAACTGGGACACATTATGACAATTAGATTTGTATCGTGATCTTAAAAATCATGTATCATTTTTAGATAAAATTTCATTCAACATTTTTCATGCTCCAATATCAAATTAAAATGAATCAAAAACAATTTATTGGCAGGGACCAACTTAGCCATCAAATCAATTCATGGTAGAAGTAGTTGAAGTGAGTTGATTCAACCTTATTTAACAACTCATTTCCTCAACTAATCAGGTTCTTTTGCATTTTCTCTCCAACGTATTTCTTTCTTTGCACAATTATCTAGATATTTATATTTTCTCCTTTCGCACCTTATGAACATAGGAACTCTAGAAAATATTTCAGAACATGTAATAGTCACTACATCTTATCAACTCTATCACATGGAATAGATAATCCATTTTATCAATTTATTATTGCTTTCCGTTTTCCCTCTACTATTTCATTTTCTTTTCTACTAACACAAGATGGATTATATTTTATGAGTTACCCTATAACCTAAAGTGCATACAAAGAAAGAACCAATGCAATTTGCACATCTCATAATGTACAAGAAAATAATTTGTCTAATTTAAGATATGTTTATAGAACACATAATTTATAAAAATTCTAGAGAATCAAATATCAAATATCATGAATGGATGCTGAAATAATTTCCCAAGGGATTAGAATTAACAAGGAAGAAAAACATAGACATAAAGGCCTAATTCTTACACAACAATCTCCAACTTCTGCATCTAGTACTAGTGCAACCTCATCCTTGAGTCTTGGAAAGAGAAAAACTCTTGGTATTGGAAAATTGGTTCATGGTGAGCTATTAGGTCATCAAGATGATGAAGAGGCTCTTCACAAATAATTTCTAGAAAGATAACATATGGTTCAAATAGCCAAGTCCAAAAGTTTTGTAAATAGAGAAATAATTCAACAAGTTATAGACCTGGAAAATGATAGCAATGTATAACCTGACTGGGTAACTTCTTGTTCAACAAAGAGTCAAAATATAATGGAACAAATTGTAGAATAGGAAATTATTTTTTATGAACATCCTTTAACATTTCAAAATGAAAAATATGACAAATCCAATAAAGAATTGAGAGTTGAAATGGTAAATGTTCAAAATAAATATATTATTGGTGGAGACAAAATGGATATTGATCTGTCTCATGTTGACACATAGGGTCTCATGGTTTGCATCCATCTACTAATGATGCTTTTTTTCAGTATGTTGACAAACTGATTGTAGAAAATCTCATACTAAAAAATGAGATTAAAAGAACTAGAAGGCATTCTAAATCCACTTCCTCTATCAATAACTCTATTGGAAATATGATCACCTTTATCATCAAATTCTTCTCCTACAACACAATAAACATTTAACAAGGTTGTCAATAAACTTAATTTAGTGAAGTCACATATCATCAATAACATATGTCAAAGATTAGAAATTATTGTTCTTGCATGGCTAACAATTTTCTATTTAACATGTTTCCCATAAGAAATGATGACATCTATGAATTTTGTTAATAGTAATCTTGAGGAACAAAGGAAATTCACTAACAACGATTTAGTTCCTTTTAGCCAGAGGCTTGCACTACTATTTGATATCAAAAATCAAAACAAACAACTTTCGCATGCTAATTGAATAAAGAAATTGGAAGACGGATGGTCAGAGGGATCAATACACTTTAGGATATCATTTCTAACCATGATAAACTAGGAAAGAAAATAATTGATTCCTATCTCAAGGGAACGTCAATTATACAATGTTTAGATGGTTCGCGCATCTTGCATGATTCTGTATTAATTTCAAGTGACTCTGTAAAACTTGAATTAGACTAGAAAAAATAGCTAATGGCAGTATATTTTGATAACATCGCTAAGTTTAATACCAAACAAATTATCAAATGTATAATTAAATTTGTTAAATTCAAAAGAAATACTCTACCCTTGTTTCCCAAGTGTAGGAAGAAGTTAAAAAAATTGAAAAAGAGATATTCACTAAAAACGTGAAAATGGAAATTACTGATTCTTATTATAGAGATTACATTAAAACTATGCTCAACGGATTTGATGAACAATTCATGAACTCGAAACTCATTTAGCAGAAGAAAATTCACGATGGACACTTTTGCATAGTCTACATATTCTCAAATGGTTCAACATTTGATTTTCTATCAACAAATATTAGATAATTTATCTTTTTTGATTATGTTATGGTGACTTTTGCTAATTATTGTGTACAAATTATTGTTTTTCAATGTAGATACATTTTTAATGTTATGGTTTATGGAAGTGCGGTGCTAGTTTCCACTAAAACAAACACATTTACTTTATAGTTCTTGTTTCTACAATTACAACTCTGTTCAATAAATTTGTCTTTTATGGCTATGTTTTGAATATGATCTCATAGATATTTGAATTATGGATATGGTCATTGACATTTGAATCTAGATACAATTGTTACTAAATATGTCTTTGTAGCAATGTCATGATAATTTTTTCTATAAATTTCCAAAGATAAATATTGAGATTTTATATTATATTCAGCGTTGTGTTATTCCTTTAAACAAAATTGAGCATCTGAAAATAGTTTCTTATCTTAGACATACATCTCTGAATAATAGAATGCTAGCACAATGTCTTCATTGTTGAGAAATTTAGGGCATGAATAGTTAAAAGATTTCTCTACTTCATAATTTCTTATGATATACTCTTACTTCTTAGCTTCTAGTATTTTCTTCATTATTTTATTATTATGTTATTTTCATCAAAAAAATTACTAATATGCACAACAAAAGACAAGTGACAGAGTATGTAGGCTTGTTAGCCAGAGCCAAAACCTCTCACCTCTTGAGAGGAAAACCTGATGAAAATTATTCTTATAATCTTCAATTGATGATACCAAGACCATGACAAAGACCTATGACTCCAGTATCCTCCCAAGAACCTTGTCACTAACCTTCATGCTCTCCTTCTTCCCTTTCTCAACTTTCTTGTTGTTCTTGAACTGCTCTCCTTGACTTCTTCTAGAGAAACTTAGCCTCTATCCTTCACACTACTTATTCTCGACTTATTTTATAGAAACTCAGTCTCTGCGATCTCATTGGCTTCCTCTGGAGAATCTCAGTCTCTAGATCTCTATCTTAGACACATAAAACCAATGTCCTAGAAGAATCCTTCCTTCATTACCCTAGACGAAAACTTCTTCGCTTCCCTAGAAGGAACCTCCTTCACTACCCCATAAGAATCTCTTCTTTGCTACCCCAGAAGAAACCTCCTTTATTTCCCTAGAAGAATCTCTCCTTATCACTTGTTCACACTTCTCTTTGTAGCCTTCTTCTTCACACTTTTTCATTGAATGATTGTTGAGTTTCTTCCTTCTATGTGAGGTAGAGTGTGGATATATATAAAATTAATCTCATGTCCTTTAGGCCCACATGATCACAATAGTTAGGTTGACTTGTTCTAGCATGTTCTTCCATCATTATAGGCTAACTTGAAGAGGATAAGTGACAAGGTCTTGGAGTATAATTTTCATAGACAATATTTACCTTTTATAAAGTGTAACATGACTTCATTACATGACAATGACTTTATAATTTTATGAGTAGATGAAAAATAATTCCTAAAGGCTCTCAATGGGAGTCTTGACTCAAAAGTAAAATCTCTTGCTCATGAAACCCATGAAGAAAGTGATACAATAAATTTATTTTACTTCTTTACATCTGATTACATAAAATCATAATTACATGTCATTATGAAGATTGAACCTAATTACACTTTTCAACGCTCCCTCTTAACTGGTGAGGTATTCATAAGGGTACTTGGACTTTCTCAATCTAAAGAATTTCTCATAAGAACAATTTGGATTGGTAACTCATTTGTATAGCATCATATCAACCAACGTTGTTACATAGAAATGCCTTCACTAACAGCTCCATCTCTCCACAATATCTAAGCTCAATATTAGCTAGACCAATGATTTATAGACATTCTCATCATTTTCTCTCTTAGAACATCCCCCTACCTAGGTACTCAGGGTGTGTTCCATGAGTACTATTTAATCTTGGACTCCCCAACCCTCAAATAATATCAGTCCTCCACAACTATTATCCTATTGGATGCCCTATCTCATCCTTAATGAGTATCAGATGCTAAATGATTACCCAGTCATCCATTCTGTCTTCCGAGGTGAAGACCAGAATGACATGTTTATTTCTCCCTCTTAAATAGGGAGGACATATTCCAATAAATGAATGTACTCATTCGTACAAAAGGATTTTAACTAAGCTCCCTCTTGGCTTAGGAATTTCCAAGTTTCTTCCAATCAAGAAACTTCTTTTCAACCTCCCTCTTTATTAGGGACCTATAATAGCTCCTCATGTGGATATCATGGAACAATAATATGCTTGAATAGATACTTCCTTTGACGTCATGAATTTATTATTCGTCACAGATTCTTCATCTTTTGGGGACTTCTTCATGGGGCACAAAGCATCCATCACTTTCATCCATGAGTTAGTGATGTCCTCATTCATTAGAAAGTGATTCATCAAAGTTTCCATCTTGAATTGCTTCATGTCATGTTGCTTTCTTCCATGCAATGTTTTTTGGAAGGATCTTACATCGTTATCTATTGTCCTCTTAGAAGTCATCCACATATTTCCCTTTGGAAATCCTACATACTCTCATCCAGATATTAGTTCAAAAATAAGAAATGAACACTTAAATTAAAATTACTTTTGTAATCATCTTTCATCATGAAATCTTCCTATAGGTATGAACATCCTACATGTATGTTGACACATATCCTAAAGATATTCAATGTCAAGTGTCTCCATATTTTCCGAATCCTATCAGAGTCTTCATATCTTTCTGGGAGATATTCTAGTGAACTCTTCTTGGTATCAGATGTTGAATGAATTCTACCTTTTTTGCATATTTTTCATGATCTCTTCCTTTATTTTCACACACTTCATTATCAAGATCTTCTAATCAAGGTTCCTTAATTGTAGTCAGATCCTTCATGATTTATATGAGAACATATTATTTTGATTTCATCTAGTGTGAATTATGCCTTCCTATAATATTTTGGAGGAGGAGATCCATTCTTCATTTTATCATATTTACCAATATGGAAATAGTGATACATATTATTTGCAACCATATGAAATGGATTTCATAATAATATATGTAAGCATGCATACCTCATTCTTACCTTCGGTCAACCATACTTCCTACAGCAGATGCATTTGAATGAAAGAACTTAATCACTTAGACTTGCTTCTTCGTTATGTCAATATACCATCATCCCATGAGTTGCAATTATTGATGAAACATTTTCTTCCTTTTTAGATCTGTGAATCCTTTGATATGGATTCCATCACACAAACTTGAGGATTTTTCATATTCTCACCCTGCAGATGTTTCCTTATTAGCTATTGGTTGATAATCCCAGTCGATGATGACCTCTACTTCTTTCTATAAGTATCACTTGAGATTTTAATGATGTTTCCAAGAGTTCCTATTCTTTTTAAGTAATTTTATTTATTCCATACGTCCTTTCTTATTCCCATGAGATGAGATCTTACTTCTAATGATTCTATCAAAATGTTATTTTCTAATGTGATGCATCATATTTTCTAATTACAAGTGGAAAGTACCTTCTTAGTGAAGAAGATCATCTCAGTCATAGTCGAGATTTTTTTTCTTCTTCCTTCTTAGGATTCTTTGTCTCAAGTTCTTTCACTTCCTTATTAATATGAAATTATTTCTTTTCCCTCTTATGTTTAAGACAATCTCTTCTATAATGCCTAAGGTCCTCACAACCATATCATTTTTCCTTAGCTATGTTCTTGTTTTTCTTTGGAGGACAAAACTTTCCAAATTTCCCTTTTCTTTTAGTCATTAATTGATCCCTTATATCTGATATTTTTTTACATTCTTTATTCAACCTATCTTCTTTTGTCTTGCAGAGAGACCATAATTTTATGAATGGTGTAACTTCCTCTTCCTTACTAGATATGAGGTTACCTTGTTCATCAATCAATGCATTTAGAATAATGGAGATCATTTCCTTATCAGATACCATCTCTCCTAGATTTTGCAATTTCCCTTTTATTTGAGATGTTCTTGAAGGACATGAAAAAATCCCTTCATCCTTTGACACCTTCAATTTATATAGACTAGATCTAAGTGATATTATATTTTCTATCATGCTTTTATAGAAAAATTCTACCAATTTATTATATATTTCTTTAGATGTCTCCAACTCAACTACATAGGGAATGAGAGGACCATTAATAGATTCTTTATGAATCTTTTAAGCCTTGAGATCCATTTCCATTTATTCAAATAATTCTTGTTCTTCAAATGGCTTGGAAACCTTTCCATGGACATGAGAAATGGCTTCGTTCACTTCTAGGACTATGTCTATCCTTCTTTTCCATGTAAGGAGGTTTGATATCCAAACTAGCTTATGGTTCTCCTTGAAACATGAAGTCATTTTTACTAGATTATATTATAAGAAAAAGGTATTTACTTGCGAAGATAGAATATTCAACTTGATGATGAACTTGTTTCTTCATATGTTCCTTTTAAGAATGTCTTACTTAGGTGAGGGAAGACTTCCTTGTTTACGATGGTCCTTTCCAAATGAGATCCTCACTTTAATAGAGAGAACCTTTCCTTTTGATCTAACCTTCTATATTTGAAGAACTTCAACTTCTTTGGTGATTTAATGAGTGATTATCCTTGAAGTTTTTATAAGTTTCGATCTTTTCTTCCTGCTTCCTCCTTGAAAATAATTTCAAGACTCTTGCTAGAGTATATATTTTTTCAATCTATGGTTTTGGTAGATCTGGATTTATTTCTTATTGTTATTTTACTTTCTTTTATCCTTATTTAAATATATATTCTCTACTTTCTTTGAATACCACTTCTTGACTTCAACACCTAAGCTCTGATACCATGTTGAGAAATCTAGGGCATGAATAGTTAAAAGTGTTCTCTTCTTAATAATTGTTTGTGATATACTTGTACTTATTATATTATAGTCTTTTATTTGTCATGTTATTATTGTATTCTTTTCATCAAGACAATTGCAAATATGAAAAACAAAATATAAGTGGCACAATATGTAGGATTGTCATCCAGTGCCAAAACCTCTCACCTCTAGAGAGGAAAACCTAATCAAAATGCTTCTTCTAGATCTTCAATTGATGAGTACCAAGACCATGAAAAAGACCCTTGACTCTAGTATCCTCCCAAGAGCCTTTTCACTAGACTTGGTTCTTTGCCTCTTCCCTTTCTTGACTTTCTTCTTGATTTTGAACTTCTCTCCTCAGCTCCTTCTAGAGAAACTTGGTCTCTATGCTTAAAAATGCTTCTTATTGACTTATTTTAGAGAAAATTGGTCTGTATGATCTCATTGGATTCCTCAAGAGAACATTTATCTCTAGATATATGTCTTAGTCACTTAAAAAAATTATTCCAGAATAATCCTTCCTTCACTTCCCTATAAGAAACCTCCTTCGTGGCCCCAAAAGAAACCTCCTTCACTTCCATAGAAGAATCTCTTCTTCATTGTACTAAACGAAACCTCCTTCATTTCCCCATAAGAATCTCACCTTATCACTTATTTGCACTTCTCTTTGTAGCCTTATTCTTTGCACTTCTTCATTGAATGTGTTTCGAGTTTCTTGCCTCTAAGTGAGGCTGAGTGTGGCTATATATACACTTCATGTCATGTCCTTTAGGATGACATGATCAAAACAGTTAGGCTAAATTCTTCTAGAATGTTCTTCCATCATTGTACGTTAACTTTAAGAGGATAAGTTACAATGCCTTGGAGGATACTTTACATAGACAATATTGACCTTTTACAAAGTGTAACATGACTTCATTACATGACAATGACTCTACCATTTTATGAATTGATGTCAAATAATTGCTAAAGACTCTCAATGGGAGTCTTGACTCAAAAATAAAATCTCTTTCTCATGAAACCCATGAAGCAAGAAATATAATAAATTTATTTTTCTTCTTTACATATCATTTCATAAAATCATAATTACATGTCATTATGAAAACTGAACCTAGTTACACTTTTCAACATTCAAAACTACACTTATTCCATTCCATGGAATATAGTAGTATGGAGAAACTTTTCATTGTACTTGCTCTACACTACCACATATTGCTTAATCAAAGGTCATTTTTATTGTGCATATGCATATTAATTAATTAATTCTGTTTCTAACACACCATTTTGTTGAGATTTTTTTTTAAATGGTTATGTTATGAATAAGTTCTAGTGAATTTAATCTATATGATTTGAGTGTGAAGGAAAACCTTAATTATCTCAATAGGCTTGCAAGTAGTCGTTATTTATATATTGAACTAGATTAACTATTTTCCATTTAAAATTATCTAACTGTATTGATTTTATGATAACGTCTTTTATATATCTTCGAACATATGCTTTGAGACTTTCTTTTATATCTAATGTTGTGTTATTGGTTAAAATCAAAATCAACAGTCAACAACAATTTTCAATCTGAGAAATATCTCTTAATAATACAATTGTTATTCACAAGTATTTAGATTTGAATAAATTTCACTGTACATAATGTGGAAATTTAGATAAATATTTTATTGTGTTCAAGTGTACTAAAAATCCATACAATATTTAATCATTTTGCATTATGTATCAATGTTTCTTGTTTCACGCCTTAATATAAGCACAATTATATAAGTCATAATATGAAATAGATGTGAAATTAGCTCCATGTGGAACACAGACAAAGAAATCTTGACTCGATACGAGAATATAGTGATTAAGAATTCTACCCGATGCTTTAGTCTGTAGATTTTTAATAATCATTAATTCGCGGTCCAAAATGTTACTGTGTGTGGATAAGTAACATATACTAAAGTGCAAGAAGTAATAAACTATTAATTTCCGCACAACCCTTTATATCCAGAACATGAAATCTTGAAAGCTTCCTTTATACAATTGATTGTTGAAACTTTTTCTAACTAAGAAATTTCTTCGCACATTAAATTTCTAGAATGACATGCAAATCATGCAGTACCACCAAACATAATATTTAATTATTCCATTACAACTTATAATAAATTAATTAGCATTGTTGGCTAATTATGTGTTATTTAAAACTTTTACAGGTTTATCTGTGCGAGATATGTGCAAGTTCTAAGGATACTTCACATTTTCCTTTTACATAAAATTTTCATGTTTTCTAATATGATGATATTACATCATTTATAGAATAATAGTCTTGATTATGCTTTCATCCTTTGCACAATTGTGCAAGCTTTCATTATGAGATCACAACCTTTAATCAAATAGCTAGCAAAGTCTTTAGTGTAGAGTGAGGACATCTACATAATCAAATATTGAAAACATCCTGTGCATAATGGACTTCCTCTGTAATGCCATAGATATGCATAATTTAGCGAAGATAACCATAAACATAGCTTATAATGTTTATAGATTTCATAGTGCAAATAACTTTCATTGTATAGAATTTTGTCCGCACATTACACAACCGTTACTTAATTGGCTAATGATATTCAAAATATGGAAATATGGATTATTTATTATTAAAATATTACCAATGATATCATATGTGTCCAACACTTTCCTTAGTGATATTGAAAGTAGTGGTAGACATATCAATACTCGCAATATGGTCCACACTTATTCCTAAATACACTTAATAACATACTCTTTTTTTGTAAATTTTGTGATTAAAAGAACTTGTCTATGATTGTGATCATGTATAAATTATGGGAAAGGTTTTTATTGTGTGAAATGCTAAGGTGCGCATAATGAAATCTTCAAAGCTTCCTCTATAGAATGAAATTCTTGTGCAACCTGGAACATATGACAGATTACACAAATATAACCATAAACAAAGCATCCACTATGCGAACATATTTTCGTGGAAAATTTTCATTACAAAATTACTATTATTGCATTGATTATTCGAGTGCATAATATCATGCTATATGCTTTAGTTGATTAGCCGCTTCGAGGTATGTGGAGCTACAAATCTTTGTCGAATGAAGGATGTGTTGAGGACAAGGTATGTGTGGCAGAATAGGGATGCAGAGGGAACTTTAATTATTTTAACTATGAACAAGTTTTGAATTAATATTGTTATATTTAATTGTACTAACCTTTTACTATGCTCATGATGGGTATGTGCCAAAGAACGATGGTGCATAGGGAACTTTCTTTGGCAGGATCATTGTGTAGATATTGCTTGTGTAGTTCTTTGATTATTGAAAGGTTATAATAAAATGTTCCATTATGTAGAGGAAGCTTCTTCTGCACACGAAACGGTTTGTACAAGGAAAGCCCCGCTTAAAAACTATAAACTAGAAATCATAAATATAAATTAAATTAAATTAAATTTATAGCCAAGTACAATTTATTTAATAATAAATGTTATTCATATTTCTATACAACTAAAATTTTTCACCAAACAATCATGAAAATCAAAGGCGATACTAGAAACTTTGCATAATTTTGACAAGTAATTAATTTAACTATGAACATATTTCGAAATAGTATTATTATGTTTCCTTTTCAAAAGCTTTCATTGTGCAAATATTTTACTGTGTGGAGAACAAGGATTTTGAATTTATAATTCTAACCTAATTTCACAAAGATAATCATAACCAAGGCTTATATTACTTATGCAAAGAGTTTTCTATGAAGAGATTTCATTGTGCAGAGGGCTTTCATTGTACACAGTTTTTTCCACACTCTGCACAACCTTTACTCAATTGAGTAGTGATATTTGGAATATGAATATATGCATTAACTATTATTAAAGTATGATTAATAATATAATATTTTTCACATTTTATTATTACATAAAAGTTTCACATTTTCTAATTTCATAATATTTCACATTTTATAAAATAAAAGTTTCAATTTCGCTTTCCTGCTCCGCACAATTGTGCCAACTTTCATCATGAGGTTGGAACCTTTAATCAATTAATTACCAAAGGCTTTAACACAAAGCACATATGTCTAGGCAATAAAATCTTGAAATCATCCTGCACATAATGGACATCCTCTAGACTTCCACATATATGCCTAATTTCACAAAGATAGCCATAAGCAAAGCTTATACTGTTTATAGAGTTCATTGTGTGAAGAGCTTTCATTGTAAAGAGTTTTTTCTACACTCTGCACAACCTTTACTTAATTGGCTAACAATATTCGTAATACGGAAATATGGATTATTTATTTATTAAAATATTACCAATGGTATCGTATAAGTCCATCACTTGCCTTGGTTGTATTTCAAATAGTGGTAGAAATATCGATATGCACTATAAAGTCTACACTTCTTCCTGAAGCCACATAATAACAAGCATTTTCTTGTAAATTTTGTGATTAACTTTTTTATGAGTGTGAGCGTGTATAAATTTTCCGAAAGTTTTTTCATTGAGTAGAATGGGGAGGTGCGTACAATGAAAGCTTCAATGCTTCCTCTACACATTCAACTTCTTGCACAACCCAACTATTCTTTTATAATCGAAGTTTCAATTCCACTTTCATGTTCTGCATAATTATGCCAACTTTGATTCTGAGAGCATAAACTTTAATCAATTAATTAGCAAAGTCTTTAACACTAAATGTGGATGTCCACACCATTAAAGCATGAAATCATCCACTCCATAATGGAATTCCTCAGCACCCCTACAAATATGTCTAATTTCACAAAGATAACCATAAAAGAGCTCTCATTGTATAATTTTTTGTACACACTCCACACAAACTTTACTTAATTGACTAACGATATTGAAAATTAAAAAATATGGATTATTTATTATTAAAATATTACCAATGATATCGTATGGGTCCACTCTCCTTCACTCATTGGTAATTCAAATAATGGTATACATATTGAATATTCACAATACGTGTGCACTTCTTCCTAATGCTGCTTAATAACATAGTATTTTTCTATAAATTTTGTAATTGAAAACCTTGTTTATGAGCATGAATATGTATAAATTGTGCAAAAGGTTTTCTACTATGTGAAATGTGGAGGTCCACGCAATGAAATATTGAAATATTCATCCTCACAATGGAATTCTTGCAAAGCCCCAACAATATCCCTGATTACACAAATATAACCATAAACAAAGCATCCACTATGCATACAACTTCATGCGAAAATATTTCATTACAAACTTATCGTTATTACATTTATTTGTTCAGAGAATAATACCATGCTATCTCCTTTATCTAATTGGCCACTACAAGGTACATGGAGCTTTGAATATTTTGGGAATGAAGGATATGCTAAGGACGAGATATGTGTGGTAGAAAAAGGATTGACAAGGAACTTTAATTATTTTAACTCTGAACAAATTTTGAATTAATAGTATTATGTTTCATTGTATGAACATTTTTGCTATGTGGATGATGATTGTGTGTGGGATAATGTGGGTGATAGAGAAATTTATTTTATAGGGATCATTTTGCAAAGATTTCATTTTCTGCAGCTTACAATGAAAATTTTGATTGTGCATAATAAGCTTCTTCCGCACAGTGAAAACTCCGCAAAATGAAAATCCCCACTTAAAATAATATAAACGTAAAATAATAAATATAAATGAAATTAAATTAAATTTATAACCACATCAAATTTATTTAATAATAAAATTTATTCATAGTTCTATGCAACTACAATTATGCACCAAATAATCAAGAAAATCGAAGGCAATACTAGAAACTCTGTACAATGTCAATGCATAATTAATTTAACTATGAACAAATTTAGAATTAGTACCATAATGTGTCCTTTTTTGAATCTTTCATTGTGAAAATATTTTACTCTGTAGAGGAGGTGGATTATGTGTTAATAAATCTAATCTAATTTCACAAATAAATCCATAAATAAAGCATACAATGCTTATGCGAAGAGTTTTATGCAAATATATTTCATTGTGTGAAGATATTTAATTGTTCACAATCTTTTCCACACTCCCCCACAGCCTTTACTCAATTTACTAGCAATATTAAGAATACAAATATATACATTATTTATTACCAAAATATTACCAATAATATCGTACAAATGCATCACCTAAATAAATTTATATTTTTAACCTAATTTCGCAAAGATAAAAATAAAAGAATCTTATACCACTTATGCAGAGAGTTTTCTACGAAGGTACATTTGAGCTAGTTGCATGGAGTTGCATGTATTTAGCGATATTCACAATATGAAGATATGGATTATTTAATATTAAAACTATAAATAATATTTACACACAAATGTGAAAAACACCATACTACAAAGATATGGATTCTTTAATATTAAAATATTAGTAATAATATGTATATGGAAGTACGAAACCTTTGTGCTCAAAACAAAGAGGTTTGTGCGCAAATCTTTCTAACCTTTAAATGATTAATTAGCGATAGACGTAGGGACTATGCTGCATCATAGCCATTCCCATTGTTAAATGTTTTAACCCCTATAGTTGATCCATGTTAACTCTAGATTTATCATGCACTAAGTACAAATCTCTCAACAAATTTTACACCATGAAAAGAACTTCATAATTCCATAAAGTTCATGTAGTTTTTAATCTTCTACAAAAATTACCCGCACATGAATTCTAAAAATAGAAAATAAGTAATGGCGAGAACATAAAAGATAAAAAAAATATACACAGACGTTTTCCCCAGATCCCAAAACCGAGACTACTAGATTGATTTTTCATCAGGGTAAATTTTAAGAACCCCCCCTAAATTTACATGTATAATAAATGGGAGAATCTCCATGGTATATAGGAAAAATGGAAGGCGACTTTATCAATAATATGATATGTATATATAATTTTTTGGCGAAT
>APFE031331608.1:32416-60210 GCA_000404065.3 Pinus taeda | reverse complement strand
GGATCCCAAAACCGAGACTACCAGCTTGATTTTTCATTATGTTCCTTTCAATGTTACAATACATATTTATACATGCCGAAGCATCCAATACCATGGACCGAAAAAACCATCGCATCCAAAACCATGGACCGAAAACCATCGCGTCCAAAAAACATGTGCGAAAATCATGCACAAAACCATAGGTGGGTCCGCCCAACCTAACATAGGGTCCAAAACCAAAATTTTCCGGGGTGCTGCCCTAGACCCCATAAAGTGGGGTTACGGGTACCCCTCAAACCCCCTGCTAACTATGTGGAAAGAATATAACACAACCCAACATCTCTGGCTACTGGAAGGGTCTTTTGTATCCGATCAAAACAGGGTGCTATGAACAACACTAGTTGATCTACATATTTTCCCTTAGATTTTGTCCAAAACTTGGTGTCATGGCTACTCGGGAAGATGCCTTTGACTCAGCTTTTGCAATGACTTACTAGACGTAGGTGTTCCTTCCCAAATCATATCTTCCCTTCTTTGGGGCTCTCCCTCTACCCCTTTTATTTGGCTCTCTATTCATACAAGTTGGTGTGGCAGTAGAAATCAAAACACGATGCTCAAGGCCTGGGGTAGGGCATCAAAAGACCATTCCCTCCCTAGGACAAGTGATCATGTTGAAAAAAGGGCAGTTAATGGAAAGAAAATAAAATAAAATAGAAACCTAGGGTTTAGGACCTGGAGTAGGGCATCAAAAGACTCCTCCCTTACTGGGAAAAGACCCAAATCAAGAAAATAACACACACATGAGAAAACATTAACACTTAAAGACCTAAAGTAGGGTGTAAGAGGACCCCTCCATCCCCAGGGTGAGAGATTGGGTTTCTCGAAATTGAAGCAACAAAAATGCTAGGGAAAATCTAAGCTCGGGGCTTGGAGTAGGGTGTCAAAGGACTCCTCCCTCCAAGGCAAAGAGATCGGCTCTACTAAAACAAGAAAAAAGTAAAATCTAAAAATAAATGAAACACCTACGCTTAGACCTAGAGCAGAGTGAGAAAGCTCATTCTCTCCCCAAGATAAGAGATTGACCCTCTGGTTAAAATAGATTGTGTCTTGCACCTCATTAGCCTCCCTGACAATGGAGCCAAAATGTTGGTGTCCAGGTATGAACAAATTATCCACCCCTTTTCCTACATTAATGTGTCAATCCGAGTGTGTATTCTTTTCAAGGAAACATGCAAGGTATATGTAGGGGCAAGGTCATGGTCTACCCTCAACCAAGGGTTTGTGATTGCCAATAAAAATAGTGCTGAAACAGAAGTAAAAACTCAATCGCAGAATGTAAAAGGGTATTGACAGTTATCTAAGAAATCTGTAACAGCAATAATAAATAAACACAATAATAGAAAATATACACAATAGAAGAAAACATGCAGCACTTGATTAGAAGAGCGGGCCAAACTCTCTGATCAGGGCTACGTTACTCAGAGTGAATGATCGATCAACAAAATGTTTTGTATCTTATTAATTTGAATAATGTTGTTACAATACCATACAGGGTCTGCTCCTCTGATATAGGAATGACCCGTCTTTTATACAATACAAAGGAGAATAATTCTCCCCAAAACCTGGCAACTATATGCCCAAACATATACATTAGTTCTATCACAGCACTAGCGCCAAGAGAGAAAGAATAGGAATGGTCCAAAACAGGTTGAAAGCAGCTGCAATAAGTTATTTCATTTCATCATGGTTGATTAGCTACTGTGAATCACGGAACCATTGTGATATGCTGTGTGGTCAACCCCTGCACTCCATAATCTGTGATCATCACATGTTTTAGTGGTTCGCATAGGTAGAAACCTTCATGACTCTACTTCATTAATTAAATATCCCAAGAGATGATAAAGGGGAATTACCTCATATTTTTACACAGTAAATATAGGCGAATGAATGCAAAAAGGATGAAAAGAGGAGAGGAAATGTAGGGAAAAGATAGGCCAATTTGGTGCCCAAAAATTCCCTTGATTTTTTTGGTTTAGTTTATCCATGGGATTCCAGATTCATGCTTGGAATATCGCATGAGGGTGACTGGCTAAAACAAATATTTGGTTTAGCCATGTCTACGGTCGAGTGGTATGTAGAAGTCCTGAACCCGGTCGGATTTTCCTATGTCTAATAAAAGCTAAGTTCTCTTTATTTTACACTTGTTAATATGTGGATTTAATTATTGTTATCTCATTGTTATTTTCATGGTTTAATGTTGGTTATAAGCATGATTATATGACTGGTTATTTTCATGGTTATTTCATGTATTTAGTTATAACTGAAAGGATAATGGATTTTAGATCTAATTTATGTCAAAATAGTCAAGGGAAGAGGATGGTGATCCTCTTTTATCAATTCTCATATGAGTTATCAGTCATTTATACTATGTCTTGTATTCATTTCTTGTAGATTTCATTGATGCCAAGTGTTTGAAAAATTGTTAGTCCTGGTTGGGGATGGCCAGGCCTAGTCTTGGAGTTAGTTTTTGTTTGTAAGCCTTGTTATTATATATATCAAGGATTTAGAAAGTGTCATTGATTTCTTGGCAGTGACCCAAGATCTAGGCCTGAAAAAGTGGCTCAAATTCTAGGGATCCTAACACAACACTGAGCAAAATAGTCCAAACGTCTTTGGACATTGTCATGCCCATATCATGGAAGCGTGTGAGGGTTAATTTTTCTAAAACACTAGTGGGACTAAGGGGCTAGTTACTTGAGAGGTTGGGATGGTTCCTGAGAGTCTTATTATTGATGTGGAAGGTTTGTATGGTATGTTTCCATAGATTCCACTTCCTTAAGATGACTTAGGATGTTGAAACATATCACAGTAACTTCTCATCACATGTTTACCCTGGTTGGTCGGTTACTTAGGTAGATGTAGGAGGAGGTCATTATAGAGTGGTATCAGAGAATGGTTCACCCCTCGGACTGGATGGATTGTGTGTTGGTCATGCATTCATGTTTGTTGCATGTGTGTTAGGTATCCTTGAATGCTTGTTTCTTAAGCATGGTGTCGGTCATGGTTGTAGTGATGTAGCCATTTGAAGGAGGATGTTTTTGGTGTTAAGCATGTCCTCATGAGTGTATGATTGGTTATGCACTACTAGGCATGTCAGTACTTACATGTTGTCAAATGTATGGTGATATGGTTCTTGTTGTCATGCATGAGGTCATGGTACCTGTAGTTGATATGGTCATGCATTGATGACTGGACTCTAGTTAGAATGATGAATATATGGTTGCATGCGTAGGTGTTATATTTCTATATGTTGTCATGATTATGTTATACATGTTTCATACTGATTTGTTGATCTTACAGACAAGGTATCCTCCCTGAATTATACTATGATACATTTGTTTATTGTGATTTGGTTTAGTTGACATGATATACCTTGCAGGAAGAATATCAAAGATGACTAGCAATATGGTAGACTACAAAGACTCCCCCTATGAGTTAGATGAGAAACATGGTGTTTGGAACTCTTCTGACTTGGCAGTGACACTGAGGAGTTCAAAGGTGGGAATAAGGAGTTGTAAGGCAGATAATTATAGAATCGTATAGGTACCAGTGAAAGAATCAAAAGTAATGTAGTGATACTTCAGAGTTTGTTAGAATTGTAGCGACAGGGACCACTTTGGATCAACCATGAGCAGGAGGACATAACTAATGGGGCGTATGGCAATAGGTCTCGTGGTGGTCACAAATCAAATAGTGATGGCATGGTTAGAGATTGGAGGTCGTTGGATACTCCAGAGAGCAGGGGTTATAGACACAGCTACTACTATAATTCTGGTTCTAATAGGAATTATGATCATCATTGTTATCATCGTTATAGGAGGAGTGACAAGGGGTATTTTCTGGATGAGTTTAGGAAAGTAAAGCCACCTACATTTGATGGATAGATGAATAAATCATATAATGCATAGGAATGGTTTCTTGATATGAGGAAGTTCTTCAGATGACATGATTATTTAGAGAACATGAAATAAAATATAACCACTTCCAGTCTTAAAAGGTAAAGAAAAAATTTGGTGGGAAGATGTGAAGAATGTTAGAGGCATTATGGAAGATGACTTGACTTGGAATGTGTTTGAGAGGCTCTTCAAGAAGAAGTATTTTTTGGAAAGGTAGTATGATGACAGAGCTAAGAAGTTTTATGAGTTGCAGATGGGTTCCGTGACATATGATGAGTATACTAGCAGGTTCTTGGAACTATTGAGGTATGTGCCTTACCTCAAGGAGGAGAAGGCCAAGATTCATAGATTCATAGGTGGACTACTAGTAACATACAGAGATTAGATTGTGTTCGATGAGCCTAGATCATTGGAGGAGGCCATTCGAAAGTTGAAACATTGTTATGAGCAGTCGAAGCATAAAGTTGAGTATAAGAATGACTTGAAAGGAAATGAGAAAGTTAAAGGAAAATGGCCACCAAAGTGAGGAAGACATCAAGATGCAAGTGAGAAATAAAATGTAGTCCCTTACAAGAAGTTCAGTAGAGGTGAGAAGGGACATGGAGAGTAGTAGACTAGAGGTGATGGTAGAGCACCATTATAGTGTTGGATGTGTGGCAACGAATATCATAAGAGGGATTGTCGGTACTATTAGGGTGGTATACCCCATACCTATAGTGCTCATGAGGTGCATACCATTGGTGATGTTTTTCATATCTTCCTCAAATCTATGAAGTTGTGGAGAACAGGCATATAGATCATTAGGAATCTATCATTGAGATAGATAGTAAGCTTTGTGATTAAGTTTTCTCTATTTTGATTGATCCTAGATCTAATTATATTTATGTTAATCCTAACCTGCTAGATAAGTGTCGTTTGAGAAAGGAAGTGCATGCAAAACCTTGCTTGATATAGTTGGATAGAGGTACAAAATAGGGAGTTAACCATTGGGTAAGAGTGGTGCATTTGAGTTAAATGGTATACCTACAAAAGCACATTTGAATGTACTACCATTGGGATTGTATAACATGATTTTGGGTATGGATTGGTTGTACCTTCATAGGACCAAATGGATTGCTTTGACAAGGCCTTAAAGCTCTTGGATGATAATGAGGAAAAGAGAATTTTGTAGGGAAGGAAGAAGCCTACATCAGTGAGGATGGTAACCGCTATGCAGGCTAAGCATAGTTGCGAAAATTGTAGTATGATGTTTGCAGTGCATATATCTAGTGGCAAGGGTAAAGATGTTGAGGATGCAGAAATATTGAAGAGGTACCCTGTATTACAGTACTATCAGGATGTGTTCCCAGTCGAGATTTCAGATTTACCTCCTCATTGGGAAGTATATTTCTTTATTGAGTTGGTGCCAGGGCCATCTCCAACATCGAAGATGTCCTATATGATGAGCACTCCAGAGTTAGTAGAGTTGAAGTTGTAGTTAAAGGAGATGCTTGAAAAGGGGTACACTAGGCCAAGTGTATCACCTTGGGGTGCACCAATGTTGTTTGTAAAGAAGAAAGATGGTACTCTTAGATTGTGTATTGATTACACGCAGTTGAACAAGGTACCAATCAAGAAAATGTACCCATTGTCAAGGATTGACGATTGGTTTGATCAATTGAAGGGAGAAATAGTCTTCTATAAGATCAATTTGAGATATGGATATCATCATGTACACATCAATGAAGAGGATATATATATAAGACAACGTTTAGGACCATGTATGGGCATTATGAGTTTGTTGTAGTTCCATTTGGTTTAACTAATTCCCTAGCTACATTTATGTGTTTGATGAATAGTGTGTTGCATCCATATTTAGACAAGTTTGTTATTGTATTTATTGATGACATCTTGATATACTCCACTAATGAAGAAGAGCATGCCGAACATTTAGCAGAAGTGTTGAGATTACTAAGAGATCATCAGTTGCATGCCAAACTTAGCAAGTGCATTCTTATTTCAGAGATAGGTTCATTACGTGGGACATGTTATTTCCAAGGAAGGCATAGTAGTATATCTAGAAAAGAGAAGGGCCATCATGGAGTGGGAAACTCGTAAGAATGTGGATGAGGGTGAGATCATTCATGGGATTGATAGGTTACTACAGGAGGTTTATTAGTAACTTCTTGCACATTTCATATCCTATGACATCCTTGTAGAGGAAAGTTAAGAAGTTTGAATGGACAAAGGAATGTGCAGCTAGTTTTAAGAAACACAAGTAGTTGTTGACACATGCACTTGAGTTAAATGTTACAGATTGATCCAGGTCCGAGTGTGACAAAGGACTTTTCCAATACCTTTTACTTTCGTGATGTGTTAAATTTCATTTTTAAAAGAACATAAATGAATACATATGCATGTTTTAAAGAAGAAGAACATGACATTCATCAACAGATGAAAACATAAGTCGTTGCTAATGGAGTTTGTCTAGGAGGGACTATGTCTGCAAGCCCCAGTGTCACAATGGTGTAGGCTGCTGCATTAAGTGCTATCGATAGTGATGATGTACATAAGAGGTGATGTCACTATCATACAAGGAAACTTCCCTCACGCAGAAGTGGCTCCAAGAGATGTTCCTCTAAGGAACTCTTAGTCAAAAGGACTCCTATTAGTATGACACAAACTCATGCATGATGATAGTGAACATCCCACCAATTTGGCATAAAAGGGATCTCAGTGCAAACATACATGGCGACAACATGAGTATCCCATCAACATGACGACGAAGGGATCTCAACTAAAACATGAAAAATCATCACAACAAATACATCCCACAAATGATTCTGCATCACATGAAGCAGGCACCATGAAAGCAAGTAATAAACAAGATCCCTCATCAAACATCAAACAAGGATCTGTGTAGCACACTGCATAGAAAAACAAGTACATTAACACACTACATATACCTCACATCCGGGACCATCTGAAGAAAAGGATGTCAAATTTCTGAAGTTGTTCGTACCACCGATCTCACAACGTTGAATCTCATGGAATGACTGCTCACACATGAATGCTAAAACCTACACTCCACCTTGGAAGGTGGCCAAAAAAAAAGAGAAAATGAAAAATTTGAACACACCATCAGATTTGTGGAGTCGAAAGGTGCAAAATCGACTGTCAAATTTCTGATTTATGAGAAAGTGGAAATCTAGAGCTTAAGGAATATTTTAGATTCCCCCTTAGATTCATTAAAGATCCTCTCCTCTAGGTCCTCTAAAAATTGGCTACTCAAATAAAGAAAATGATTGTGCCATCGGGTTCGTGTCACTGGGAGGTGTAATGTCGACATAAATTTTGTCCAATTTGGACACTCCAAAACTTTCACCCTCCTGGAAATTTCGCTCAATCACAGTTCCACCTGCAAATAAATAAATTAAAAATTGTTGTCTCGATTTACATGCCCACTCCTGGTTCCTCCATGTTTCCCCCATGCACTCGTGAAATGAAGGTTTATATAAATTTGAGGGCGGATAAACTAATGAAGTCGTTTGGAAAATTGGTTAGGAATTCAAATAAGAAGGAGGAGGTTAGGGGGTCAAACCCTGACCCCTCCATTTTAATACACCATTTAAACTGAATTAATAATTTTTGGGTCAACTCCGCATTGGGTGGTCCACCCCTTAACCCTTCGTAACTCCTTGAATGGGCACTGTTTCTTTTGTTGGGTGCATTTAATGGTTTGATGGGCCATTGGTTTTGTATTTAAGGTTTGTTGTACTGTACTCATGGGGTCACCGACTTGGTCGCTGGCAACATGGACCGGGCGGGTTCGACCCCAGCCAACACACTTACCAAATTTTTTGGCAACAATTGTTTGGTGCGAGGTTTTGGGGGTGTGGGCTAGGTCCACCAGAGGTGGCCCATGCCCACCCCATATATTAATATATATATGCAATGGGAGTTTGGTTGGAGGTCCGGTGCAGTCATTGCCACCATATTATTTAAATATTGTTTTCATTATGAGGAGTGGGATTGAGGGACGACTAGCGGGGTTCATGGCCCATCAGCCCATAAAAAATTGGATTTTAATGTGTTTCAGCTGGGAAGGGAGGTGGTGGGGGTCATGGCCTGCCACCTCATAATATAATAGATTATATATATATATTTTATTTTTAAAAATGAGGTGTTTTTTTCAAACCATTAGAAAATAAGGGATCTTGGGAAAATTAATGAGGGCACAATTTCAACCGCTTTCAGGAGCTAGGTTTCATGCCCCAGGGTCGGTCAAATTGTAAGACACTTAAACCTACCCCACAACCCAACTTTGACAAAAAAATTTATTGGCTCATTCTCCCTCGTACGAGCTCGAATTGATGAACCATTCACATCATCGTGATTAATACGTCGATATCTACACTCTGGTCCTGAATAAAAATCATTCTGATCACTTTGATTCTTGAGTTTTCATAAGCCCTCTTTGTCCTCTGTGTCTCTCTAGAGCCACCTTGATTAATCCTCCCCATTGAGGAGCTTTTGGTCCTCCAAAAGCATTAAAAATAATCTACAACTTATTTGTACCTTGTCTGCATCACAAGCATCCTGAGAGGTCTTGCTTCCATCTCCTTCACCTTTGTTCTTTGGAGCGTTAAGTGATGAGACAACACCTACAATATTTGCAACTTGTAGTACATTATTTTTGTAAATTACATGCTTTACTTTCATGACCAACTAATGACCCAAAGATCCCACACTTGCCATAAGTTTATAACACATAGTCGGTGGTCAAGTTTACATCAAGATGGACACAATACCCCAACTACAAAAAAAAGGAAAACATATCATTGTTGCTCCAACAAGTGATGTCAAACACATCACTGCAACACATGATTTACAAATATAAGGCGAAACACTATTTTTTCTTTGACAAGGGACGAAAACACAACATCATTTCTATAGTGTAAAATGCAACACAAAACAAGATCAAATATCATTGTTTCTTAACAAGTGATGGAAAACACATCATCACTTTTACATTTTCAAATGCAAAAAGTGATTTACAAAATCATGACTGTGACAAGCTAACATATCTAGAAACGATTTTTCACTTAACAATGTGAATGGGTCACCTCCTTGCAGTGGTTTTTCTTGTTGAATAACTCCTTCACCTAGTTCATGCATCGACACTTTGTTTTTAAGGTGCTGCTCTGGATGGAGCCTCCAACAGTTGGCTCTTTGATGTCCATTTCTATTGCAATGACTACAATAGATATTCTTCTTCTAGATCTGCTTTACCTGCTGTTGAGAGGGTTTTTTACGCCTCATCCTTTTGTGTGTTGCGATTCTTTTCCAACACTTAGAAAATGTATGGTTATGTAATCCACAAAAGGTACATGTCTTTTGATGCCATGTTTTACTCTCATCTTTAACAACATGATTATAATCGAAATAAAAATTCTAATGTCGAGAGTTGTTATACCTTTCCTTGCCATCTCTGGTGCCATTATGGTGATAAGAACTTGCCTCAGCTCTGTCCCTGCAATGGGCACTGCCATGGGATGATGGGGATGTTTTCCCATCATTCTCCTTCCTCGACGATTTTGATGATGTCTTGGAAAAACCTGACACCTTCGAGCATTCTCTGTCAGTGTATCTCAAGCCTGTAAAATGAGGTCTCTTCACAACCTCTAATGGTTGAGTTATGACTTGGTTATTAACACCAAGTTCTTTTTCATCCTTGTACCTCATCTTGGTAAGGAGCCTCATTTTTGTCCTTGTAATTGGTATCTCCACATCTCTAATAGAAATCATACTATGTGAAGACGAAATTGAAAGGAAATCAACATATTTTACCTCCTTTGTTGATTTGGAAAGCACTGATGAGGGCTTTTGATCATCTACTGTGGGTGGTTCATTGGTTGTCTCGGCACATTCCCCAACTTCTATTCTGACATATGCAAGTCTTGCCTGATGGGGTAATTCTTCTACTTTGATGGGGTTAATAATGCCTTGGCCATTAATGCCCAATCCTTTTCCTTCATACCCCATTTTCTTCAACAGTTTGGAGCCAATTCCTGTGGTATGATTTTTAGAAATAGCCACATCATCATCAAGACATATACATGAATTCGGAGAACTGCATTTTACCTCACATGGGTCATGTTGTATCTTTTCCAAGGCCTCTTCCTTCACTTGCAGCTATCATAGAAAACTATGTTTTTCCTCTTTCTCTTCATGTAGACACATCTTCAATTCAGTTTTCTCTATTGTTGGCTTAGTGGGGCCTGACCCAGGTTCATAAATGATTTAGCGAAGAAAATCCTAGTACTACTAACCCTTTCAGCAATAGTTCGCAGAGCATGGATTAAGGTCTCACCTGAAGTAGTATGGGAGGGTGCTAGAACCAAGTTTCCGCACCTTGGGGATGTATGATATGATGGAATTTGTACAAGGTCCAACCTTCGCACTTACTGTGCTACGTGAACCAACAGACACCCTGCACCCTGCGATACTACCTTCATGCAGTTCTAGCCGCAGCACGACAAATGTTATTTACCCAAGTCTTCCTTAATTATGCAATGTTAGCTAATTACTTAGATTATTTTCATATATAAGTATTCATACAAGTATTTATTAAATTGCGCACAGTAAGTAGACAGAGTAAAAGTAATGCATAACCTAAAAATATTGATTCAAGAATAGATGCATAGAGTAAAATTCTCATTATTATCTTTTAGTCCCAATTACAAACTCGATCTCGCCCTATGCACTCAGCTGGAGGGGTCTGTGCACTCAGTTGCGGACTCTACTAGGCCTCTGCACACTTAGCTGCAGAACCTCTTACTACTACTACGACTCAATACACTTGAGATCCAACTCTAAGCTCGAACCATGCCTTCTCAAATTTTCCTATCCTTTCTCACTTTCAGCTAGAGCCTCACTCTATTTATACAATCCCATGGTCCACGGACCATGGGTAGGTTAACACAACTTTACATTAACTTACAATATTTTAGGGAAGACAACCCTATGATTCATCCTAGACTTCATGCTCTACACCCACAATTCATGGAGTCTTATAATATATTTGACCAAAACTTGGGCTTTGAGCTCCAAACACATGCTGCGGTGGATCCCATGCCCAACAAGCCCCCAACACAATCATTGTGACTCGTACCGAGTCACTCGACTGGTGTGGCGATCTTGGCACAGAGCCCCTCCAATTGTGGCTGTGTTGTGCGAAGGTCCGCAGTGCATTGTTCTACCATCTGTTGGATCTGCTCTACTCTTTTAGCCGAAGTCTTATCATCAAAAAAAAATCTATGTCGTAAGGCATGCGTCACCTTCATCTGTGTGAGCTTTCGTTTGATGTCGGTAGCGATGAGGAAGGCCTCATTAATCCAAGGCTGGACACCCACCTGTCACTTGACATCCACCTGTTCCTTCAACACCTTTACCTGTTGTAGTTTCACCAGCCGTTGGGTCAGGACAATTGTCTGCATCGTTCCTCGCACAATGTCATATTGCACTTGAAGCTCTCGCGCCTCTATTTCCAGGCTCTGTATGGTGGGGTCCTCCTGTAACGAAATGAGGACTGCGAAGGATTCTTCCAACACAGTAGTGTAGTTTTACTGAATGTCTGATCTCCTCCAGCCCTTTTTGGATAGCGCCAGTGCGGTGTTCCCTAACTTCTAGGGACATGGATGACTGCGCCTTTAGTCATAATTCGACAATCTAAAGGTTAAGGTACATCTATAACCTTGTCACTTCCTCCTTTGCCTCATGGAATGTAGTCGTCAATCAGTGGATCCACTCTACTACTGATAGATCTATCGAGATGGCCAATTCCAAGATGGTTCTACATGCATCATCTACTACTTTCTCTAGTGCTTGAGTCTGCGCAACCAGTTCATCATGCCGCCGGCTGAGCTGTTCCATATTGATCTTTTGTTCGCTCAATACTTGTAGCGTGTAGCCTTCTCTGGTGCGGAGCTCGGCTATGACCCCATCCTGTAACTAGTACAAGGTTTCTTGTGGAAGGGTAGCCAAATTTAAGCCCAACCCCTTAATCCTTCCCACCATAGCTTAGTCAACTTAGTTCACTATTGCTAACATTCCTTCGGGGAACACAAAAGTGTTGGTCGGTCGGGTGTGCAACATTTATTTTGCCTATGATGTACCTACTACGGCATATGGGGCCATCATTCTTGTTTGAGGGGGTTGCACCTATAGTTCCTATAACTTCATTCGTAGCACCTCCAACACAGTGTTCTACTCCATCATCACCTCTTGGAGCACGTCCTTAGTGACATCACGAACCATTTCTCCAATGTTACAAATATCACCTTCTGTAAGTGTGATCGGGTCAATGGATGTCTTTGATGCCCTACTGTTCTTTCTAGGGACTGGTTTCTTAGGGACGCATGGCCATTTCAACTATTGCGAGGTGGTTTTTGGGTCTACGCGCTCTTTGTCCAGGTCTATGTCCTTAGCCCCTTGCCCTGTGGACATATCATGGGCCCCCTTGACCTCTTTTATTAGCGTTGTTGTTGTTTCCACTGTCTTCTATTGTGTGGCTACTTCTACCGCTGCTTGTTCTTAGTACCTCTTTTCAGCCAACTACGAGATGCATAGTTTGGCATCATTCTTCCTTTGTTGGGCTGTGACCTTCCCCATTCCTGCCATGTTCGGGGCACACCACTCTGCAGGCCATGTTTCCAACACTGTGAAGATGGCATTATCAATAGCAATAAATGGGAGCTTTGTCCATTCCTTTGTTGAATACTTCCGCGCCCAGACATGAATGTTGTGCATGTCTACTTTAAACTCTGCAAGGCTCTGTAGAGTGGCGTACACTGTGGGAGACAACCATGGTCTTCTATTGATCCACATTCGGATGCTCGCCTCCATCAGCACCCAAAAAACCTTGATCGTGTGAATCCACTTTGCGTCCTTAGTGGCCTAGAGCGGGGCATGCTTCGTGGCCTTAGGTAGATCCTGGTCGATAGGCGGGAACTGACTATCTTCTAGTAGTTCGACTGCTACCAGCAAGATGGATAAGAGAAACCACACATAGTGGAAGGTCTTACCCTGCTCTTGGGCCTCCCTCAAGTTCATCAAATATTCCTCATAGAGGAATTCAACCTAGTTGAACTGTACCCCCTCTACACATTGTTCAGCCAGCACAACCATAGGCATTGGTACTTCATCGGTGCAGTACTTTTGCATTAATTTGCCAGTGAGGAGCTGGGTGGATACACGCACACCTTTTTCCTTAATACTTGCAATTGCATAGTTGTGCGTCTTCTTTTCCATCTTGTATTTAGTTTTCATGGCTTCTGCGAGAGCTAAATCACTGCTTTTACTGGCTATCTCCCCGGGGTCCCTTCCCTTATAGGGAAGCCGAGAAATCCTGTGAATAAGTTCCACCATGATGGGAATAGGCACAATAGTTGCCTGATGATGAAAATGGTGATGGGTGCACGATGAAAGTGGGGTATCCATCATAGATGAAGTAACCCAGCCTTTTTCACACCGCACAACCATTTTCATGGCTCCAATGTGATCACTAGCCCCTCCAACTTCTGTTTCATCAAGCTTTCTGTTGCTAGGTGCGGGAACTTCTCATTGTCTGTGAGGTCCCAATATTTGAATTTCAGTGTAGGCACTCGGCCTAGGGGCAGGACTTCAAAATTAATTTCATCAGGGAGGACCGAGGTCTAGAGCGCACTCTTCATGGCCTCTAGTTCTTTGGCCGCCCTAACTTGCCCATTCCATAGAGGGGCATACGTGGGTACCTTTTCTACAAAAGGCATTGGTGGGACATCCTCCTCCATATCGTCTTGCACCTCTATTTGATCAATTAGGGCCTGTAAGTCCTCCTCCTCTTTGTCTGATTCAATGGTGATGGCTTTTCCTGTTTCTTCCATTGATAATTTTCCGAACTGTGGGTTTCTTGAGGATACACAGACTGGTTCAATAGTCTGCTTATATTTCTTCAACCAGGACGTTTGTGGTGATTTTGGAACTTTTGGTGCAACCGCTACATCTCTAGTCTCCTCATGGACCATATCAGGTGTCGCAGCCTCACCAGTGGTATCTTTGATGAATCACACACCTGGTCTGGTAGTAGTCATCATGTTTACATGGGATATTTTCTGTCGCGTGCCCAAAGGTGTTAAGAGTGCTTGGCGCTCAATTCTCTGTAATTGTTCAAATCTCCAACAACCAAGTGTTATCTTGTGGCTATCCTTGGGGGTTTTATAGCATCTTTTGAATTTTAATTTGACTGTTCCCCCCATTTCTAAGTCATTAATGTATTCTTGGCGGCAGATCATCCCAATTCTAGCTCTTAATTCGTGTCTTAATTTCCCACCATCCACTCCTCTTTGTCTTAAATTGAACATCTTGTCATGAATAGTGACACCAACAGTCACTTCCTAACCTACCCGCATGGCAGCACAACCCCTATGTGTGGTCATGACCCCTGTGACATGTTGATCCTGCGTGCGACCTCCTTATCATGCAGCTCCCACGCAGACTCTCTAATAGTCCCATGCTCTTTTTCAACTACTTGGAGCGCTGAGATTGTGCTCCTTACAGCTAGTCAAGTGGTCGCATGACCTATGTGAGACTTGAATTCACCTTCCAGCCTAGTCCGTGGGCACTCCTCAATTACCCTCATGAGAGTCAGCGCTGCCCATTTTCCCTTATATGGTTCACTCCCCTGGTTACTTTGTTTGGTAAGGTGTGGTCGCAACCATGCGGGTAGAGTCATAATTTCTCGGCAACAATCTTCTAATGCAGTAGTATGGCTGTCCATATCTTGTCTTGTCATTCTTAGTTTATCAATGAGACATGCTTGCACGATTTCGGTTTCTAGTTTTTTGATCTCAACTTTCATTAACATGCTTCTCTTCCTCAATTGTACCCGATCTTCTTTGAGTTCGCAAAGTCCAAGGTCCCCTCGTCGGATGGCTTCCTGAATTCGCATATGTTCACCCTCGCATAGCTGCATAATTCCTTCATCCTAGTATTTGCATACTATCCCAATTGTGGGATCTATTGTGTGAGGATTCCTTTCCTATGAAATTATCGTTTGAACTCTGCTTCATAGCTTTGGAATCATTTTCGTGCTTAAGCTTTCACACATAGTCCTACAGGCCTATCGAACCACTGACACCCGCAGGTCCCAATCAGTTCAACTTTCCTGGTGAACCTTGTTCAGGACTCCGCACACATTGTTTCTCCATCCTTCTTGACCAACTTTTATTCAAAGCTGGGGGCTTCCAAACCATAGGTACATCATCTTTCTACATCTGTGCCAATCCTCAAAATTTCCTTGATGTGTACCCCACCACATGTAGGTTTTGGGCGCAGCGCCCACCTCAACACATTGAACCGCTGTTGTTCTGGTACTGCGCTTTCAAATTTGCTCAGAAATTCATCCACCACTATCAATCCATCATATGCCAACAACTCTCTTGCCTCTATTGTTATGCAATGCAGTGATCTAAATATCATGTTGCAATTCAGCATCATCACTTTGTGCAATCGATTCTACTATTGCTCTACTTCTTCATTTGAATCCGAAGTGCAGGAGCTTTCACGCTCACACAAGATTCTCCCATCTATAGTTGGATTCAACCAATCCTAGTCTCATGCAATTATCTTGTAAATACAATCAATATCATCGTCACTATCGTCATTGTGCATTGGTTCAATGTAGTGCCCTCCTTTAGCTGAGTCCAGCGGGACTACTACATGCAGTGACTTTTTCTCGAAGACCATTTTGCGCTTCTTCAAATTGATGACTCCATTCATATCAGTGGCCTAGTCTATTCCTAGCAGTGTGGGATAGGGATTGTTGTCATCAACAATCTCTATCACTTCAAAATCTGCCTACGCACTCACACCTTCAATATCAACTGTCACCCCTTGCAAACTCCCCATGGGCAAAATCTTCTGTTGGTTCACCATTCATAACTGAATAGGGGACCATTCTAATGTTGGTTTCCCCATGCATTCCCATGTCTGCTTTGGTAGTACATTCACGTTCGAACCTAGACCTAGGATTACCTGATCCATTTCATACTCACCAATCTGTGCAGTCAACGTCATTTCCCTTCTAGTGCGCAATGCATGCTTCCCTAATTTTTGGACTACGCGCAGTTCGCCCGACCCCGTGCACCTGGTGATTAGATCTTGTAGTCCCTTAACCACCTTGCTGTTGCACAGAATTTTCATGCATGTCTCTAGAAAGGTAGTGAGCATTGAAGGATCCATTCCTGGTTCTAGTTGATCCTTAGTACCTGAAGTGGAGGCCTCTGTGAAGCTATTCTTAGCTTGCACGAATGTCTCCTTCGTGCATTCTAAATCAAACTTGGGTTCCTTTGTAGGAGCCTTGTGGATCCACATGATTTCTTCTAGCTTATTCCCCTTTATCATCTCCCGCTTTCATACCACTCCTGAGAATCATGTTTACATTTGGGTCTTCTTCACGTGACTCAGGCCTCATCATTTGTATATTCTGAGTTGGAGGGGGCTAAAGTACCCCCTTTTCGTGCATCTTCACTATCAGCATAGGGCAATCTTCTACCTCATGATCAAACTGAGTATAGTACCAACATGATATCGTAGTCGGGTTCGTGCAATCACGAGCATAATGCCCTGGCCCTCCACAATTGTAACAGATTATCTATCTGCGACCCCTCCTTTGTCCCATTCCACCTTGACCCTGACTGCGCCCTTGAAACATAGTGCATGCCATGCTTGTATTTGGGTCGAGAGCTTATGTTTCTGCTTGTACCCTATAGGTAGGGGTCTAATACATCATTATTTCATACCTTCGGCAAGTGCGTTCGTCATGGCCTACAGACCTGCAGAAATTATAGAACAATTGCTGGGATGTCTGCATATACTTCTGCAACATATGACAATTATCTGTGGTGTGTTTTCCTCCTATCTGGCAGATCATGCACCATAATGTAGACACCGCGCTCAGCCTCACTTGTGCCTCTAGTCTTATTGGCATTGGCCCTCCTCTTGCTAAGTAGTTTGTGAACACTGGACAATGATCTTTGTCCTGGCCCTAGCCTTTGCATTTTATGCACCTGTTGTGACCATCAACAACCCCCATTTTTAATAGTGTTAGTAATAACATTAATAAATGGGGACCCTTCCAAAAGAAATCAATCTTAGAATTTAATGTTGTCTTTTTTTTTTAGAATAAAACAAGATTTTAAAGTGGAACTTGTTAAAACATGGAAATTTCCCTTTTCATGCTCCAAGCACACAAAACTTCACAAACTATGAGTTTCCTTATAAAAAGCGCTACATGACCATAAGACCTAAGGAAAAACTTTATAACGGAAAGTCTCGAACATTAAGGAAAACTTGAAAAACCCACTTTAAAATGATTATTCTCGCATTGCAAAAAGGTTACAACAAACATCCCTTATAAATTCACTCCTTGAAAATGTGATCCACGAGAATGCAAGATCACAAAGATTATAACCTTATCGCATTGCAAATTCTAAAACCACAACGCCACTTTATGTAACATAACCAAATATCACAAAATGCGATAGCATCTCGCAAATTGCATATCGCAGCAACTCAATGTAATGATGTTTTTAATGAGAACGGGTTTTGCAATATTGTGATCTACGATATTGTGAAGAAAATCACAAAATTGCTCTTATCACAGATCAAAGGGCTCAGAGTTCTAGGATAGTACTTTCATGTGTTCGATGCAAAGTTATGAACATTAAATTTTAGCATAATTGTCCATTATTGGTCATTTATTAAAAATGATTCAGATCAATGTAAAGGACCATTTGAAGCAAGTTGATATCTTTTGATATGATTTAGAACTAAAGAGCTCCCATAACCTTATTCTCGTCTTTCTATGGATTATTCCTGTATTCACTATCGTCTTATCATATTTTTTCTCTCTGCTTGCAAATTTCAGGAAGAACACATACATTGTAATACATGAAGAAATGGGGAAGAAAGCCAAGGTTCCTACATTTGAGAAGACAGAAATGGCCCTATTATTGATAGACACCACCTGTAGTCGGGACACAGGGATATCTACGTGGGAAGCCATGTATCAGTTGTTGGAGGACGAAAAGTCAAGAATTATGAAAGTTACAGTTACAACTGACTGGCATGGCTCCTCTAAAGCATCTCTAACTGAACTTGCATGCTCGTTTTTACATCGTATTGCTGCAAGGTTGAAGTTACTCCCATACACTGACATGGTGAAATGGATTATAGATGGATTATAGAGAGTTCAAGATGGCCAACTAGCAATTCTTGGGGTCATTTACTCCAAGCAATTTGAGGCATATGTACCACTTACCAAAACCCCAGGCCAGCTACAACAAGAAATTCGTCAAAAATTTCACCAAGGAGAATGAAGACTTGGCAGAATGTACGAAGCACTGGTTAAATAATGAGGAAAAGCTAAAAAAAGGATAAAATAGTATGTATGCCACTAACTATCTTTTTTCTCCTTACTAGTTCACCACTGCAATGTTATGTAGATTGTTTGGGAAACAAGACATCAACAAGTTTTTATCATAATGGTTACCTATATGGATGTGGTTACAAATTCCACAATAATGAATTGGGCCCAAATCCTATGGGACAATTTGGCCACTACAATTTTATGATACAGAACTAAAAGAAGCTTTGCTTCGAGGGTTTATCGTCCATTCTCTTTTAGCACCTATGTCATGGACACTATTTGTTCTGTTTCCAATTTCCTATTATGGGATGGAAGTGGACAGTACAAATTCCACTTCCCATTGAGGTTTATCACAAAGTATTGTGGGAATCCAATTTCATGCCACATTTATTCAAAATTTGTCATGGATTTATGCTCCTACTTTATAAAATTCTCTATAACTGAGATGCCCCAAGGTTTTCCAGAGATGCTGAAGTAGATATTCTCACTGTGGCAAGGTGATTTAGGGAAGAGTTGTTCACATATATCAGAGTGTTTGGTAGCATTGCTTCACCCCATGTGATAGCCCTTTATGTCCTCGACAAACTAATGGCCAGGGAAATAATTTATCAAACTTGTGGCATGGGGGGAATGAGCAAGGTATTGAAAGACTCCAAGAAGGCCATTTGGCCCCAGTTTCCTGTAGTATGCGGAGCTTTTGCATTACATGACTTAGCTCATGCTTTCAAAGAAGCTGATAATATGTTATTTTTACAACTACCAAATTTCCCGAGAAGGCAATATGATCCCTTTGGTGTTGTAAGTAATTTTACTACAATGGTTAAAATAAAAGTGTTTTCCAATGAAGAGGATCCCTTTGACAATGTTTTTTTGTAGAAGAACACTTTCAAAGAAGTTTAGCATATGGCACAAATTGTTTTGGACCAAGAAGATCTCCAAAATTTCGACAATTATAGAAGAAAAAAGTTATCAAAGGTCCCATTGGACTAATTTCTCATCGAACCAATAAGGGAGCCTACTCCTAGTGTTAGCATAAGTGAAGGATCAAAAGACAAGTCTAAAACAGGTTCTGAAAAGGAAACAACTGAAAAGTCTAGTGATCAATCCAAGAGTGAACACAACAGAAGTGAGGAATCAATAAAAGACATGGCCTAGTCTACAACGAGGTCTAATCAGTAGACTTTGTTGCCAAAACAAGTTAAAGTTCCCACCCCTTTTACAAATCTAGAAAAGCCACTTGTAGTTGATCTAGAAGGGGAATGGGAGAGTTTTAATAAGTTAATTAACACAAAAGAATAGTGCGCAGAGCTATTGACAAATCCAAATGAGACAACCACACAAATGGTGATAGAAAGGGCTATCAATACTCAAGAATGGGAGCACATTCCTGTTGCTCCCTCATTTGAAATTGTAGAAAGGATAGAGGAAATTCCTCCTCTGGATGTATTTTATAGCCCTCAACATAAGGATGTTGTCAGAAGGCAAAGAAAGTTGGATGTCGTGCTCACTCTCGAGGATGAGCCTTTGGAAATTCTTTGGAAATACCCCACTGCAAACCCATCAGAAAATCTAACTAGGCTCTCTCAGATCGCAGGTGCGTATGCTTCGGCAACTATTGATAAGGAAATAGAGGTTTAATCACTACTTAAAGAGAAAGAGGATAGGATTTTGTTTTTAAAACAACAATTACAACAAGACAACATCAATCAAGAAGCATAAACAATGTTGGGAAAACTCCAGCAAGACTTCCAGCAAATGCAATTGGAACATCAAAGTAGTTTGGCTAATAAAGAAGAACAATTACAAGTTATGATAGAACTACATAAATATGATATCAAAATTGGAGAGTTTATCATAGAAGCATTTTCTCTTAATTCCCAGCTCTTACAATAGAAAGAACTACTCTACCAGAAGATCTCGCAATGGAATTCCCATTGCGAAATGAGCGATAATATTACAAATCAAGTTGTGGATTTACAACTTGAATATGACTCAAATTTTAAGAAAGTCTAAGACTTCTTGAACTGGTAGAGATCTGAAGAGGGGAAAAGAGCATACATGCCCAAAATTGATGAATCACACAAAGAGATTTTATTTGCAAAATGGGATTCCCGACTTAAGGAAGCAAAATAGGCGATTGAAGAGGTAGCAATAGCAGCGAACAACATCATTGAGTGCATAAATGAAAGTATACATAGGGCCAATTTAATAGCAGAGACCACCTCGGGCTTCCTTCTGAAGGCATACAGCTTCAAACAGAGTGGAAACAAACAATAGAGGAAAGGGTAGAGGTGATTAAATAAGTAAACAAGTTAAACTGGGAAACACACTGGCAGTACCTAGGGAAGCCACATAGCTAATTAATGACCCTAAAATGTCGCATAACCTCTACTGAGAAGAGAGTGCTAACTCTTTCCAATGTTGTATTTGTAGGACAATTAAAAGCAGAAGTCGACCAACCAATGCTTTTGAAACTGGTGCTAAACATTTGTGATCTAAAGGATCAAATGCATGATTTATCATAGATAGAGTTTATTTTTGTTTTAGTTTATTTTTACTTAAAATGAGGTAGGTCATTTAAACCTCCGCATCTATTTTTGTAATATTTATTTTTAGATTTCATTAGAGTAGTATTTAAACCCCTCTCATGCATTTAGAGAGGGGTCTAGAGTTTTATCAAAAACAATTCTTCAGAACATGTATTTCCCCCCACTGAGGAGGTTTTGATTAAAATGAATGGAACAATATTTATTTTCTATATGATTTTGATATTTGCTACTGAAATGCACTTTTGTACTCTTAGTAGATATTAAGTTATTGGAAGATAGAACTATATTGCTACAGCTCATGAGTAGAAGTTATTACCAATGGTATTTTTATCTCCTAATACTCTTTACTTATGTGTCAAGTGATAAATCATTTTCAGTTATTTATATATGAAATTTTGAAATGTTTTTTATCATTATTGCACTTTTGTATGGTGATGACTTACTTTTTATGCGAAATATGTGAATGAATCTTATGTGATATATTTATCATAATTTTTTCGGATAACCTTTTATAAGGAAAAACCATTTTTAAAAGGATTCTATTCTCATTTTGATTGAATGAATTTCATTATCAATTGCTTTTAGAAATTATTTTAGATCACATAAGTAAACATTACTCTTGGGATAGTTTAGAGTTAAATGTTTTCGTTGATTACGATAGATTGCATATGATAGTTAAAATATAGATTAGATTTAGAACAAGCATTCACCCCATAAAACCCCAAAAAAGGAAAACATCATCCCATTAGCACACACATCATAAACAGATTGGGAAACTGGTCTCATCATCCCTAATCGGAGCCACTATTCCAAATGGAAAAGTAGTTGCATTAAGGTCTGGACCGAGTGGTTATCCCCCTTTTTGGGGACCCTACTTTTTGAGCCTTCAACATATTTGGCGCTAGAAAGAGGGGCTGTCTATGAATGGCAAGTAAATCTACATCTTCACACCGCTTTAAGAGAAAACGTCTGTCACCATCATGCTCAGCTTCTCGTTCAAATTCTCAATCTTCCATCTCTGAACCAGAAGTTGAAAAGAAAAATACATAGCACATTATTGAAATCCCAAGCAAGCCAGATCATTCTTCTTCAGATCCCCTTGAGTTACAAACTTTAGTTCATAAGTTATAGGGAATTTATTTATCTCAAGAAGAATCTGAGTTTTCCCAAGGTAGTGTGACTTCTCATCTGACCTCGTCTCAATGATTAACTAGAGCTCAAAGTGAAAAATTACGAATTCCACCAGTTGAGTTTCCTTTACCAAGTTGTAAGAAAGCTAGGAAAACACCAGTAGAATCTCAGAGTGAGGTTCTATCATCATCTTTGTCTACCATTCCATCCATATCATTAGAAGTTCATTTGTCCATCCCTCATCTCTAGATCGTGGTTGACACAGGTACAGGAGCAACATCCTCCTGTACCCAAACACCTTCAACTACTGCCACTCCTCCTCCTACTCACAGTCCAACAGTGGTAGGAAATCCACCACCAAGGCCATGGGCTAATGCAGGAGCTATAATAATGCCTGCACCTTTACCACAATTACTAGGTCATCCCAAGAAATGGCCTCAGAAGTTAATCCTGACAATGGCCTATCTGCTGAAGAGCACATATATAATTTCATGTTGTCTATTAATTTAAATGGAGTAATAGAAGAGGACGTAGTTGTACGATTATTCCCCTATACTTTACAAGGAGTAGTAGGATCATGGTATTTTTCATTACCATCAGGCTCCATTAATAACTAGGATACTTTTCAACATCAATTTTTAAGAAAATTTGAAGATGATTGATCTACAACAACCTTAATAAATGACCTCTCCAATTTAAAATCCGAACCGAGAGAACCAATTAAGTATTTCAATTCTCGCTTCAACAAATTATTAAACAAAATACCAACAATGTCGAAGCCTAATGATGAAGTCCAAAATGAATGGTATATTGCCACTTTTCCTTCAAATTAAGCCATCTTTGTAGATAGAGCTACTAAGCCAACGTTAGATGAAAACATGAAAGAGGCGATAGCTGTAGAGAAATGTATATTGGCCATAGAAAAGAAAAAAATCGTAGATAAAAGAAAGTCTAAAAAAGTGTCTTTTAGAGATGATCCTAAGAAAAAACAATCAAAAGACCCGTTCGACTTGGAAGGGTTACAAAAAGTCTTGAAAACCATGTCCAACGAAATGGTAGATATACAGAAACAAGTTGCAGAAACCTCTCCCAAGAAACCTTATAAATCCTTTAAAAGAAATCCTTCAATTGATCCGCAACCTCCAAATGCTATAACAAACACAGAATCAAAAGGGGAAGAGGAAGAAGTTTCAAATGAGGAGCAAACCGATGATGATGAAGTTGTAGAACTACAAGGAATGTGGGACTTAATTCTTCGAGATGAAGAAGATCAAGATGCATTACTAGTTACTACCAGAAGTAGAAATCAAGTTGATCCTCCACAATATAGTGCTAAACAGAAAAATCCAAGCTCGACTCTTAAGGATAAAATCACAGGCAAGAAGTCCTCACCAAAGTCCAATCAGACAAACCTAATCCAATATGATTCAACAACTCCATCTAAAACTTTTATCATCTCTAATGAAATGGAGTATAACATTATTGAAGACATGAAGAAAACTAGGGCTAATGTTACTTTTCATGAGCTCAACAAATTAAAACATCAACAGAAATTGCTCTTGAAAGAGCTGAATGCATTACCTATTACGCCCCTACCTGCCACTATAATTTGACAAGCTACTCATGAAATGGGAAAACCTCTGGCTGGAATTTCAAATAAAGTCGATCCAAATGAAATTGCTTTGACTGTAGGAAGGTCAAAATCCCATACTCTGCCATTTCTCCTTACCTTTGAAGTTTTCAATAAAAATTTGCATAACTGTCTAGTAGATTCCAATGCCTCATCTAATATTTTGCCTAAGACAAGTTGCGCAAAGCTAAATGTCCAACCTTAGAAATCTATTGTATGCATAGTGCAGTTGGATTGGTCTCACGTCAAGGTCATCGGTGAACTTAATCAAGTGATCATAAGGCTTTGATTAAACCCAAATATATGTCAAGTTATTGATATACTTGTCGCAAATATTCTTGAATTTTATGGACTAAACGTTAGCAGGGATTGGTCAGAGAAGCTTCACGGTTACTTTGCAATCGACTGGTCTCATATGTGGCTCCCTTACAATGGTAAACCAAATCTAATCAAGGTTGAACGAGAAAGACACCAAAAGTATATAGTGACGAAGTTAGAAGGAGAAAACGAGCCTGTAGCATACAACAACAACATCATTGGAAACTATTATGTTGATTCATTCTTAGGTAATTTCAACGCTTATACTTCATCTTTTTTAGAAAATTTAGTTTTATCTCAGATAGAAAATTTCTCTCAAATGGACACTTCTAGATGCATTCATTTTGTAGATAAACCTGTAAATAAAACTTTGTTTTGGAAATTATCTCTTGATGGTTCTAGGTCTAATGATGGAGCAGGAGCAAGTTGTACATTAGTCAGTCCAAAAGGAGAGAAAACCATGCTAACATGTAGACTTGAGTTCGATTGCACAAACAATATTGTTGAATATGAAGTGTTAGTTCAAAGGTTATATAAGGAAATTAGGCTTAATATCTAATACCTACAAGTATTTGGAGACTCTGAGATTTTTATTAAGCAGGTAAGAAATACTATACATTGTCTGTCAGGACACTTGAAGCACTATCAATTGTTAGTACAAGACCTGACTTGACACTTTATAGCATTTAATATAACATCCATTCCAAGACTCCAAAATTCTAGTGCTAATCTCCTTGCTAATGTAGCTTCCAAGCTTATTCCATCAGAGGACTATAGCCCAGATAGATTTTCAAATGAATTAATCTTTAGACCCTCCATTCCTGATAACATTACTAACTGGAGAGTTTTCAACAATGATATTGATATTGTGAGTAAGGCTCTTACAATAATTAGATAATTGATGAAGAACAACATGAAAAGCAGCCAGAACAAGGAAACAACAATAACGTTATACCCAAATCCATAGTCAAGTTGGAGGACCTATATGACTTAAAGGACAAATTCAAATGGTCCACCAATTCAAAACATCGGAGTTCAACTTTGAGATATGCATTAGTGAATCTAGGGACTGATATAAAACCATAGAATATCAAATTTAGGTCTTGGCCTAACATCCAAGGAAAAATCAACTTTCATTTGACTATTGAAACAATACAAGAGTGTCTCTGCCTAGAATTACGATGATCTTAAAACTTACGACACTTCAATTATACAGCTTACAATCCCAATGATCTCTAATGAAAAGCCTGTCTAGCAGAAATTGAGGAAAATCCATCGTAATTTGGAAATCCAGATTAAATCTGAGTTGAACAAATTACTAAAAGCCAAGATTATTTTTCCTGTTAAGCATTCTAGATGGGTCTCTAATTTCGTCCTAGTCAGAAAGAAAAACGGTGATATCTGGATTGGTGTTGACTTTGGAAACCTTGATAAAGATTTCCAAAAGGATAATTTTACATAGCCACCTATGGAACAGATATTAGAATGAGTCGCAGGGTTTGAACTAATGCCCTTTCTGGATGGCTTCATGGGGTATAATCAATTCTTGGTCCACCGGGATGATCAATTGAAAACTACATTTAGAACGAAATGGAGCACTTACAGATATCAAAATATCCCATTGTGCTGATCAATGCTGGTTCCATGTTTCAAAGGGCCATGGAAATTGCGTTTAAAGGATTAGTGAATAAGTCAGTGGTGATTTACTTATATGACATAACAGTCTATTCTAAAAAATGTAGTAATCATCTCAGAGACTTAAAACAGATCTTCCAACAATGTCAAAAATATGGAGTCTCACTTAATCCAAAAAAATATTTTTTTGCATTAAGTGAAGGAAAGCTTCTTAGATTCATAGTGCCTGAATCTGGAATCCATATTGACCAAGATAGGATTAAGGAAATTTCTGAGATATCATTACCCCATAACAAAAAAGTAATGCGGTCTTTCCTTTGTCAGATCAATTTTGTTAAGAGATTTGTCCCTAACTTCTAGAGAATCGTGTAACCTCTCCAAGCCATGATAAAGAAAAACTCTCCCTTCAAATGGGGTCAGGATGAACATGAAGCATTTGGCTTGATAAAACAAGCAATTATAAATGCCCCATCACTAGCGACTCCAAAATTTTCCGATCCTTTCACTTTATATACATTCACCTCTATGAAATCATATGCTACAATACTCACGCAAGAAAATCAAGATAAAGTCGAAGCCCCAATTGCATTCTTCAGTTCAAATTTGCAAGGAGCTGAATTAAATTACTCTGATGTTGAGAAACAAGCTTATGTTGTATTCAAAGCAATTAGACGTTTCAAACCCTTCTTGCTCAAGACTCATACTAGAAAAATAGTACCATTTATAGTGGTAAGAAATCTTTTGGTACAGAAAGATGTGGGTGAAAAGAGGGCAAATTGGGTCACAACCTTGCAAGAATATGATGCTGAAATAAAACCAACAAATATTGTAAAAGGTCAAGGTTTTTGTAGGATGTTGGCTGGAGCATCGCACATATCAGAAATGCAGTCTCCAGATAGTGAAGTATAAGTGCACGAGGTAAGCCTAAACAACGTTGAATTAAGGTATGCTGACATCATATGCTACTTAAAAAACAGATATTCTCCTCCACATTTGAATCATACAAAGAAAAGAGCCCTAAGGTTAAGAGCTAAACAATATCAAGTTGTAAATGATGTACTCTTTATGATGAATTATGATTTTGTTCTCCTTATATGCCTTGAGAAATCTAAAGTAGAAAAAGTATTGCAGGAACTTCATGACAGACCAGTGGGTGGACACTACATAGGAGATGCAATGGTACATAAAATCCTGCACGTAGGCTACTACTGGCGAGCTTTATTTAAGGATGCACATAGCTATGTAAGGAAATGTTAGATCTCCCAGATTGTTGTTGGAAGACAGAGGAAACCATCGTTGCCATTACAGCTGGTCAACATCGATCAACCATTTGAACAATGGGAATTAGATATAATAGGAGAGATCGTTCCTCACTCTTCTAAATAGCATAAATACATCCTTACAGCTACCTATTACTTTACCAAATAGGTAGAAGTAGTTCCACTCAAGACAACCAACTCTGAGAGTATCATTGAATTTATAGATCAATTCATAATCACCAGGTTTGGCTTACCTCTTTGTTTAATTTTTGATAATGCATCACATTTTTCAGGTAATGCTATGATTGAATTTGTGCTCAAAAGAGTTTTTAAACTTAAATATTATGCTAATTATTATCTGCAAGGAAATGGGTTGGCTGAACCAACAAACAAAAGCCTTCTTAGAATCATTAAATAGACTATTGATCAAAATCATAGAAACTAGCATAAGTCTTTAATGTACGCTCTTTGGGTAGATCGAATAACTCTTCTATTGGAACTTCTCCTTTTCATTTATTTTATGAGAAAGAAGTGGTCCTACCAACAAATCTAGCTATTCCTTCTCTAGCCTTAGTTCAATTCATTGAAGAGACCACTTCCTCATCCTTGCAATTAAGACAAATGCATGTAGGAATTTACAGGGTAAGTTCCTCAGACAGAACACCAAAAGGACACCACTCACAAATAGATCACAGATCAATACACCAGTATTTTGATGTGGTTAAAACCCTCAAAGAGGGAAACAATCCACGGCCTGTGCCAACGTGGCTACTACTGGCAATTTATTAATAAAAGAATGAAAATTTACATAAGCTTCTCTCATGCATGGTTAACCTACAAATGACCCTCCATGCGCTTTAAATAGAATTCATGGACCAATCGGGTGTC